>CAEGAF010125092.1:0-11306 GCA_903067075.1 Micropoecilia bifurca | reverse complement strand
CACCACCACCACCACCACCACCACCACCACCACAACAACCACAACCACCACCACCACCACCACCACCACCACCACCACCACCACCACCACCACCACCACCACCACCACCACAACCACCACCACCACCACAACCACAACCACTCCTCCGCCTGTCTGCTTCCTGTGCCTCCGCTCTCTACCAGCCACCACATCGTCACCATCTGCAACCATCCTCACAAAAAATGGTTTCCGGTTGATTTTTACGCAATAAAATCTGACTTTTGAGGTTTCTTTCACAGCTACCTGCTTAGATTTAAGATGTGTATTTATCATGCACTTTATAATAATCTTATTTTCAAACGGTTTTTAAAATCTTGACACCTGGTTAAACAAATTTCAGAACTATAATACAAAAACACCAAATCTTACCCAGTAAGTTTGGTTTAGTTTCTAGTGCAAATGTCTCAATACCCTTGAAAAATACAAACTAACTCAAAGGTAACTTTAAGGTAAAATAGACAGGGTTGTTTGGAGTAAATTATTCCTTATTACTGATAAAAAAGTACTTGTTTTATTGATAGATAAATTAACTTAGAAAGTGGGGAAAATGTCTTGTAAGTGAAATAATCTGTCATTGTAACTAGTATATATTTGTCAATATTAAGGATTTACTTAAAACAAGCTGCTATATCTTGCTGAAAAGTTACTTGTAAGCAGTGGTGGGAAGTAACCCACCTTAAGTACAATTTTTGTGTATCTGTACTTTACTTAAGTAGATTTAATAATGGATACTTTCTACCTTCACTACATTTTACAGTAAGGATCTGTACTTTCTACTTCACTACATTTCTACAAAAGTGTCGCGTTACTCGTTACATCAGAATCGCGTTGCGCTTTTTGTTGTTAAAATGTGAAGTTCAGGGACTTAAGGTGGCGCCGTAAAATCCAAGCAATAATGTAACTTATGTGTCTGTTGTCACCCATCGCCTCCACCTTTACTCGCACGCGGAGCTCCAGACATGCGCAGTGGTTTCCTCGGAGCTCCAGACATGCGCAGTGGTTTCCTCTGAGCGGAAGAATATATCTGTCTAACGTCAGTAATAATAATATAATATAATACATCATAAGATATGGCGACATGTAAAATCAGCAGCGCTTCGCTTTCACAGACGGTGACTTAGTCCAACTTTTATCGTCATTTGGAAGGAAAGATTAAAGAAAGGTAAGCTATATGAACGTGATGCTAGCTAAGCTAAGCTAGCAGTGCAGAGACACATGTTGCATCTGCAATGAAAAAAAGTTGTCACTCATGCACTGAATTATTGTGTGTTGACTGAGGTGTCGCATGTATGGGACAACACTGTGACCAAAGTCTGCATTGATATGACATTCAGGAACGATCCGATTCTTCTGGATGGATCTTTACTGATTAAATATATTTCAGTTCTAAGTATTTAATATCTAGGTGTTTTATAGGAATATGGATTTTTCAGATCAATTTGAGAAGCAATTTTGATAGGTAAAACTTAATTTTTTTGTGTCATGTAGAGCATGGCGCTGGTCTTGGTCTTGGTTCCCTGGTCTTGACTACAACTCTGCTACGTGGCTCCATGTCCTCCCCACCATCTTTTGTTCCCCTTTCTGTTGGGTCTCTTTAAAAAATAAAAAAGTTAGGTTTATGCTATGTTAGGGAAGGAGACAAGATGTTTCCATCCCTGAAATTATGATGCATAGAATCACATATCTAAGTCTAAACTATGTTACAGAGTAAACATAATAAAAACAGGCTTTATCTGAGGCATTGTTCATTAAAATGGCACATTTCTAATGTATTAAAATTAAATATAATCGGTGCATTTGATATTAGGGATTAGGTAATGCATTCAGCAAGTACTTTTACTTGTAATACTTAAGTATTTTTAAAAGCCAGTACTTTTTTTACTTTTACTTAAGTACAAATGTTAATGTGGTAGTTTTACTTTTACTTGAGTAAATTTTTGTCTGTGTATTTGTACTTTTACTTAAGTAAGTACTTGAGTACCTTCTCAAACTAAGTTAGTTTTGTCTTATTTCGAGTCGATTAAGATATTTACTCTAGAAAATAGACCAAAAATACTTGAAAAGATTTTATGTTTTCACCACTAATCCAGTTTTTGTGAGTCACACCTACTCCCAAGTTTCAACCAATGTCCAAACACTTTGTGACAAAAATATCAAGTTGAAAGAGCTCAAGGACTTTTTCTATCTGCTCAACAATAAAAAACACACACAACATTTTGCAGTACAATTAAACATTAAGAGGATCAGTAAATCGGAGATGTATAACATAGAAAGGGTTTTGAAAGCTTGTCTTTCAGAAGTTTATGTTAACGTTCACGTGCCAAAACTTTCTCCAGCTGAAGAGAAAAAAAACAAAACAAAATTATTATCTTTGGATCCAAAGAGGGACAATCTAGAATCAGATAGAAACCAGAGATTAAGATTAGATTAGATTAGGCTGAAATCTGGTGTAGTGATGAACTCTGACCTGAACCTTCAAAGCCACATAAAGACAGTTACAAAGTCGGTCTTCTATCCATGTGTTTATCTTTTATTGATCACTGCAACAGCAGCTGCATTTCCATCAACTATAAAATTGTGCAAATTGAAATTACAAAAATAATAGAAATATGTAAATGTTGAAAAAAATTCTAGTTTTTGAAAACAAAGTTTTTGTGTTTGGATTAGGTGTCTTTTTTTCTCCAACTTTATAGAAGTAGAAATATTTTTGCAAAATTCAATGGAAACACTTATTTGAATCACACAAGTCTTGGATTAACCGCCAATGTTACCACTGGCAGAAACGACGAACAGCACAACAGGAAGTGGAAGTAGGATGATGGTTTATTTGTATTTTTTAGACAATGTGCAGTGGCTCCACTTGAGCTCCTGCAGCATCACAGTTCATAAACTATTTTGAGTGTTTTGAACGTCCATCGCTCTTCTGCAAAATGTCTGAGGACAATTTTCCCAAAATGTCTCATAAGTAGCCGCCCACAATTATAAGGTGTTTGTCGTGCAAACGCCGAAATAAGACAGATTTTTTACTCACTGAGTGAAGAACAGTTTTTGTTAAAATGTCATAGGTTTAGCCTGATTTTGTAATTTTTTTGTTACTCATATGAATTATTGTCATTTTTGTCCTTAAATTACCAAAATTTCCACCTAACTTTACATTTTTTGTCCATATGATGATGTAACTTTAAAATATTAAACGATTGATAATTTGATCAGTAACTCTTTGCCAAATACCTTTTCACTCTTACTTTTCCTGGACGGCTATTGTTTTTACTGTTACTTGAGTAAAAATATGTTGAAGTGGCGCTACTCTTACTTGATTGCAACCTTTGGGTTCTTTGCTCACCTCTGAATGTAAATCTCTGAACATCCTTAATGCTGAAATGTGCGACAAAATAAACTTGACTTAATTAAAGGAGAACATGAAGACGGTGAGGTAATGTGAAGTGGTACAAGAAGTAGATTTGCAGAATACAGTCATTACCCACCCAACACTGTTCCTCTCTGGCCCATTAGCCGATGGCGGCCGTGACCAATTGGGTTTTGTTGCTCCTAGCGGGGTCATCCAGTGGTGGTCTGGGCCCTTTTCTGTAACAGACGCTCACTCAGCCGTCCTCACACAAAAACCTTTAACAGGGGACAAAAAAAATCCATCCCTGACTCTCTTTCCTCGGTTTAAAAAGAAGCAGTGAGGCAGGAAAGAGAAAGAGAGAAACGCGATCATGAAAAGAGATTTACAGGGAAGTGATCGTTTAGCCACACGTGGGCTAAAGAGACGCCACAGAGAGTTAACCCTTCTCAACTCGAAACCAACTCGAGTTATTATGCAACTGAGAGAAGGAAGGTTTTCATATATTCTTCAACTGTGGTTCTGAAATACTCTTCAAATAAATTCTCTGCCGTCTTTCTCATGTTTTCAGATTTAAATTGCAACATGTTTTAGAATATTGTAGACATTTCAATCCAAATAATTTGCAAAACAAGACACTTTTTATGTTATAAGGGAAATCAACTGCCAGTGGACAAGAACTTTATTATTGGTTCCATACAAGCTCATATACCTTCCTGAAAAGTTATAGATAAGTTAGTTTCATCTTATTTCATGTGTACTAAGATATTTGCAGTAGAAACTAGACCAAAATTCCTTGGTAAGATTTTGTGTTTTTGCAGTTTATCTGCTTTCACACTGTAAAAAATGCAAAGATTTTACCAAGTTTTATTTGGTTTGGTTTGTAGTCATAGCACACTTGAAATAAGAAAAAAACTAAATGATCATTTCACCTTGGTTCTGAAATATTGTTCAAATAAATTCTCTGCCGTCTTCCTCATGTTTTCAGATTTAAATTGCAATATGTTTTAGAACATTGTCGACATTTCAATCCAAATAATTCGCCTTTATCTGTATATTTCTTCAAGAAAACATTCTGAAGTTGACTTGCAAGTCAGCAGTGATCGAGTTACTTTACAACATTTAGACTTGTTGTCCTTACCCAAAAAACAAATGTTGGTGTTTCTGCATTCGATCTCAAAATGAAATCAGTTATAGCTCTATTATCTTATCAATGCTCTAATTTTTACAAAAAGAAGGGCAATCCATTTTTAAGAATTCTTGGTTGGAAGTTGTTTAGCACATTTAAATGCTGACCAGAGACATTTATAAAGGTAAAACCGTAACAGTTGTGCTGCTGATGTGAGCTGCATGCAGCTGGTTGGCTGTGCATCCTGTCCACAGCTGAATAAAAGGCCAGTTAGCCACCTAGCGGGCTGCTAATTCTCCATGTCAAATACAATGGCTCCAATTATATGGTAATCAGTGTTGGTAGCTCATACCTTTCTGCTGCTTTCTGAGAGTGTGTGTCTGGCCGGGCCGCTCCTCTGGGAGACGGTTAGTCACGGCTTATTATTGACCCATTAGCCACCCATCCCACTGCCAGAAAGAAACCAGCCGCCTCGCAGGCCGCGCCGCTTTCACTGATCATTTTGTTATCTGAGCTATGAATTAATGAACCCATCAGTGACAAATTATGATGATTGTTAGAATTAGACCATTTGTCATTCAAAATAACAGAATATGACGCAACTAAAACAGCTATGAGCCCTACTCACACCATTGCTCTGCAAATTTTAGATTTGTTTTTTGAAGTCAGTTTCTTTTTATTCACTGCAAAAACACAAAATCTTAAATACTTTTGTTCTAGTTTCTAGTGAAAATATCTTCGTACACTTGAAATAAGACAAAACTTAGCAAATTTTCATCACAATGTGGGCTTGTCAATATTCCTTAATATTGATGAAAAAGTTCTAGTTATAAGTGAAATGATCATTTAGTTTTTTTCTTATTTCAAGTGTACTAAGATATTTGCACTAGAAACTAGACCAAAACATTTGGTAAAATCTTGTATTTTTGCAGTGTGAAAGCAGATAAACTGCAAAAACACAAAATCTTACCAAGTAATTTTGGTCTAGTTTCTACTGCAAATATCTTAGTATACTTGAAATAAGATGAAACTAACTTAACTATAACTTTTCAGGAAGTATATGAGCCAATAATAAAGTTCTTGTTCCACTGGCAGTTGATTTCCCTTATAACATAAAAATGTCTTGTTTTGATTTAAATAACCAGCAATGGAGCTACTTTTCATCAATATTAAGGAATTCACTTGCTGCTGAAGTTACTTTTTGTTTAGTTTTGTCTTATTTCAAGTGTACTAAGATATTTAGACTAGAAAATAGAATAATATTAGTTGTATCTGCTTTCACATTGCAAATCTTATCAAGTGTTATTGGTCTAGTTTCTAGTGCAAATATCTTAGTACACTTTAAATAAATAAAAAAACACTAAATGGAAGATAATTTCACTTATAACTAGTACATTTTAATAAATTTTAAGAGATTATTGTCTTAAACAAGCTCTTATATTTTGCTCAATACTTACTTATGAGTTAGCTTTGTCCTAATTCAACTCTATTAAGACCAAAAATATTTAATATTTTGTGTTTTTGCAGTGCATGTAGTGTTTATTATCCTGAGAAAAAAGCCTCTTGTGAGGATTTTCTCTCTAAAAACATACCGTCATGTTTCTGTTGCTTCTTCTCTTTGCCATATAATCGACAACTGTGTTGTTTTGATATAATCCTCCAGATCTGTCAACTCTAAAGCTTGCCCTCTGCCCCACCCGTCCCTTCGTCCTCCCACCACACGACACACCCACACGGAGCCCTCTGCCACCGTCCCCACAGTCCCCACCCACCAAAAGCAAAGCCCCTTTTGTTAACCTAATGTGCTTTTACCAGTTGCTTTCTGCCAGGGAGACATCTGCTGTGTGCAACCAGTCAATATTGTGAGGACAGTTCAAAGCGGCCAGTTCATTATCTGTGTCAGCTTAACAACCCGAAGGTAGCGGTCTAAGGGACACGAGGGGGAGGAGGGGACGAGAGGAGGGAGACAATGTGTGAGGACACAATGGACTCCTCATTAACCAGTGATTTATCATGATGGGATGCCCAGTTCAACCTTTGGCCCCCTCAGCGCACACACACACACACACACACACACACACACACACACACACACACACACACACACACACACACACACACACACACACCTCTGGAACCCGTAGAAACAGGATGCTATTGTTGGAGAAAGGAAGAAAGCGGACAGAGAAAGTGGAGTCCAAAGTGAAACGGTACATATAAAGAGCAAAAATGAGAAGAAAAATCAGAAAATTCAAGATAAAAAATCAATCATGAGTGAAAAGATGGAAACTTTCTTAGGTATTACAAAAGAAGAAACGAGGAGGCGGCCATTAATGTTTCGTTTATTGCTCAAATTTTAATGAATAACCGTGGAACGAATGCGAATACACCTCTATGCAGATGACATCATGTTTAATCAATGTGCTTCAAACTGCTTTTCAGCAGATGGGAGGGATCACTCTACACTGCAAAACACTAAATCTTACCAGGCATCTTAAAAATAGATTAGAGCTATTTTGATTTGTGGCTCTTCCATTTAGATTTCCATGAATTTTTTTAAAACTTGGTGGAATGAATGGTGGTCTTTCATGTTGCATCTTGATTATTTGATAATCATTGGATAAAACTCTGCAGTCCAATTTTGTCTCTCTGGGAGACACGAGAGCTCTTTTAAAGACTTGTGTGCAACTACTATCCTTAAATCAGAACATGCATTATATCGATTTTTTTGTGGAAGTACATTGCTGTTGGTGAAAATTTCAATGATGCAAAAATTTAAAAAAAAAATCAGTTTAACTGATTTCTGCTTTGATGTTCCTCCTCTGATTTTATTTGTAATTTTAAAAGATGTGACAGAAAATTAAATATAGATGAAAATAATGAGTTGACATATATTTTAATTAAAAAGTAATCGGTCTCCACCTATATATGTTTGTATTGTATACTTTCAAAGTTATATCTGTTTGAATTATATGGAAGAGAACTTGGGCCACTGAAAACACCACCATTTTTTCCTCAGAATTATGCCTTATATAAAAAGTCAGAATTTTGAGGAAAAATCTTTAGAATTTTTAGAAAAAAAACAGACTGAAAAAACTGAAAGACTGAAAAAACAGACTGAAGTCTCAGAATTTGGAATTCTGAGAAAAGTAAGAATTCAGAAATTAATGTCAGAATTTTGAGCAAAGACAGGACCAGAATTCTGAGAATAAAAATCTGAATTCTCAATATAAAGCCAGAAATCATACATTAAAGTCAGAATATACCTCTGAGAAAACCAAATTCTTTGGCAGAAAAGGTCAGAAATTTGAGGAAAAAGTCAAAACTTTGTGAAAGTCAAAATTCTGAAATCAAGGTTAGAATTCTGAGTTAAAAAAAAAATCGTATTTCAACTTACTTTGTGTCTGTTAATGTGCATTTTTTATTTTTACAAGTTTATCACTCTTATGAATGAAAACATACCTGCATCAACAGATAAGCACAAAATAAACAAATAAAAAACTGATCTTTGTCAACTCGATTCGCAGCATCAAACATTTCCGACGCCTCTGACACTCCCTCCGTTTCCTGAGCCAGGCAGCATGAAAGTCAAATCTCCCGGTCATGACGGTATCATACATGTCAGAAAGCCTCTAAAGATGGGTCATACATGCATGCTCAGGGAGATCATAGTCCGTCTTCAGCCGTACAGAGAGACTTCTGGCACATAAAGGCTGCATAATGAGCGTTTAATGTATGGCATTTTAAAAATGCAAAAGAAAAAGGAATATTCAATGTGGCCCATGTGGTGGTTTTCTAAAGCTGCTGCATGGAGGAACACACCCTTCCCTCCCTCCTTGAATCCATTTGCCTAAATCAATCTCACAGGAGGCTGTCGTGGATAATGTACCAGCCAGGGTTTGTAAACCGTTTTGTTAACAATGCATCCCCAAAAGAAAGGAGAAGGAGAGATAAAGCGAGATAGAGTGAGAGAGGGTGATGGGAAGAAATGGGCAGAAGGGAGGTGAAAGAGGAACAGTTGGGTGGGTGTGGTGCGCCGCCCGGCTCTGGACAGGCCCTGTCGACTGGTGACACCCGGTCCCATCTCCTCCAATTCGGTCCAGTCCTCGCTTTAGTCACACCACCTGCCTTCACCATTCTTCACAAGGAGTCCACCCTCCCATCGTCTGACATGACAAACAGACAGAATACACCCCCCACAAACACAAATCTGCCAAAACGTCCTTCTCATATGTGTATAAAACACACTTACGACATGAAAAGGCAACACTGACATCTCAAGTATTGGGACAGTGACCAACGAAGATGAACGGAAACCAGTTTTTACCCCAACAGTAGCTGCATTTTCATTGAAAATATAATTGTGCGAGTTGGAATTGAAGAAACTTTTTCACGTGATTTTTGTTTTGTTTCATATTTAATGGAAATACTGCAATTATTTACATTTGTAGTGTAAATGCAACTTATTATGTTACGTTCACATTGACCACAGAATTACGCACATTGGATTTACGAAAAGAAATTTGCTGAATAGAATCATGACAATTTTTAAAAACTGTTGTTGTATAAAAAGTTATAGTGCAAGGATGCAGTGGGTTTTCGACTATCTACAAAACTGCAACAGAAACTTTTGTTTTTGCATCACGAGTCACATGATGAACAACTGGATGTTACTACTGGCAGAAATGACAAGAAAGACGACAGGAAGTGGTAGAAGGATGATGGGGGAGCATGTATTTTAATGACTTATCTCATTAAATTTATTTAAGGGTGAGTTTAATTACGTTTCAAGTGTACTAAGATATTTCCTATAAAAATTAGACCAAAATACTTTGTAAGATTTTGTGTTTTTGCAGTGAACTCTGGTGTGAATGATATTTTTAACAAATTTAAATCTACGAGATGAAAAGTCTTCTAATTTGTCTGCCCTTTTCAAAGAACAGAGTCAACAGCTCCTGTACAAGTTGGTAGTGACACGTCGTATCAGCTGGGACCTGTTCCTTCATGTCCGCTCAGCTGCACCAGTTCGCCTATCAAAGGACCTTTTAGCCTGAGGAAGCTGGGGCCAGTTTGACACCACATTCCCTCTGGACCGCCTCAGATCTCAACCAGAACTCCCATTACTGGATCATAAGCTCCACCATCAGCCCACACTGGACAGGAATCCCCAGCAGAGCCCTCGGATCGGCACTGATTTGCAACATAAGCCCCCCTGTGATTGCCCATTAGACTTTATCCGTCCTGATAGCCACTAGTGGGGCAGCATGTGGAGCGATAACCAGCTACTGGTGATCGTCGTTGAAGGTGTGCTGCCATTGCTTCCCCTAATTGGCTGTGAGGGGCTTTAAGAGGGGTCATAACTCTGGGGAATTGATAGAGACATCTGAGCTGATGTCCGCTTTAAGTAAAGACGATGTTGAGTCATCGTTTGTAGAGAGAATGGTATTCCTCTGGGACGAGATTTTTGATCTGATGATTGATAGGTTGTTATAACACAAGCTCCTCGTGTCCAAGATGATCTTAATTTGTTGTTTTAAAGCTGCAGTAAGTAACTTTTATATATAGAAAAATTTTTACATATTTGTTAAAACTGTCACCATGATTTGAGAATATAAGCAGAGGTGGACAGTGTACTTAAAATTGTACTCAAGTAAAAGTAGCACAACTACTATTTTTACTTTTAATCAAGTAAAAGTAAAAATAGCCATCCAAGAAGTGACTCAAGTAAGAGGAAAAAAGTATTTGAAAAACACTGAGTAACTGATCAAATTATCAATAATTTAAAATTACATCATCAGATGGACCAAAATATAAGTGGAAATTTTGGTATTTTAAGGACCAAAATGATAATGATTCATATAAATAACAAAAAAATAAAATCAGGCAAAAGAAAATGTTAGCAAATCAGTTTCTTTCAATAAAAACAAAAATCTCTGAAACTTTAACAAAAACTGCAAATGTGAGTCTGTTCCTGGTGAATTTTTTCCATTCAGTGGTAGAGAATCCAGAAATTTTACTCGAGTAGAAATACTTCATAACTAAATTACTACACCGGAATTAGGACAAAACTAATGCTTTCAGCAAGATATAGGGAATAGTTTAGTGAATAATTCCTTAATATTGATTAAAAGGAGTATCATTTCCATTGGCAGACTATTTCATTTATAACATGGGAAAACAATATTTCACATCTTATAAATAGTAGTAATGTGGCAATAAATTAATGCTTTTTGGTGTCTGGAATATGAGCCATTTCAAAAACCTAATGTCACAAACCTGCAGGCACTGCCTGTTACCTAGCAACCCCAGCAAAGTCCAGCCCGTTACCTAGCAACGCGAGCAGACTTCTAACTGGTTTTACCACTTTAAGATCTGAGGAAAGACTATAGCACTCAGAACAGCTACTGTTTTAGATGGCAAACTACTCATTCCTATTCAAACAAATCTATTTTTGTTTTATCCATTTAGGTGTCAAACACTTGTTCTAGAGGAAACTAGGGCTGTAGTGATACAATAATCTCACGATACGATATGATACACGATATTCGGCAAACGATACAATTTGATGCACTTTTACGATTTTCTGAAAGATTTTAGAGGGACAGAGTGATTTTGGTGTTATTTTGTGACTGTTATAAAGTTGGATTGAATTAATCTAACTGAAAACTGATTAAAAGCACCAACTACACAATACCTGGCTCTGGTTGGACACAGCCTGAAAGTGGACAGCTGGACAAAATGAATCAAAGAAGTGGAGAGAAAACATGTTTCTTTTAGTTGAAACAGTCCAAA
>CAEGAF010125077.1:0-18704 GCA_903067075.1 Micropoecilia bifurca | reverse complement strand
TCCATGCAGAAAGGCCGGGGCCGGGAATCGAACCCAGAACCTTCTTGTTGCAAGGCAACAGCTCTACCAACTGCGCCACTGTGCAGCCTCGGCAGCCAAACTAAACTCCATAAATATCTGTAACTGAGACGTCAGAAATGAGGCAACATTTTCCAGAAGACACAGTGGAAACTGTGTTTTCTATATGTTATCTTCTTATAGACTGATATTAATGGATAGCGATGCTCCAGAGTGTGACAGGACAAGCTGGTGGTGTGTGTATCCAGGGGCGGGGCTGGGGGGGAGGAATGGTTTCAAGTCGCTTAAATGTCTGATTATAGACGGAGAAAGTGACCCTCGTCTGTTGAGAAAGGTGTATTTAAAGTTAAAGTTACCTTCCCCAATGGAATATATACTAGGTCAGTCCCAGTGGCTGTTTCACTCACGGTGTAGTCGTAATGCTTCCTGGGTAAAAATCAAAAGACAAACGCGGCACTACACCCCCTCCCCCCTCCGCTCAACAGTTTCAGTTTCATTCCCCCCCTCAAAAGTTTCCAGTAATGCAGCCGATGCACGTAAGGGGCCCGGTGATTCGTTGGGGGCCTGGTAATTGGCCCCGCCTCCTCGGCCCGACGCTGACTTGTTGTATCTAATGTAAGTTTGATGACCATAAGAGTTTGACCCGACTGTGGGAGTCTGCAGCACAAAGCAGGAGATAAAGCTCTGCTGTAAAAGCTCAGAAGCAGAAGGATTGAGGTTTAGGTGGTTGAATACTCACTGGACAAAACACTCAGCAGCTCATCTAAAACGTCAATGGTGTTCTTAAAGGAACACCTGTAGTAACCAGCGTCTGAAGGCCTGACTCTCTTAATAATCAGAGATCCTTCATGGTTCACGCTCAGCCTTCCAGCTCGGAACGAGGCCTCCACCAGTGACCCGTCCTCCACCAGTGACCCGTCCTCCACCAGGCTGTCTGCACCGAACCTCCAGTTAACCCTAAAAGGCAGATCAGAGTTTGCGTTCACACTGCAACCTGAAGTGACCCAATTCCGATTTTCTTGACGTAATGCGACCTGGATCCGATCTTTTCATGGCAGTGTGAACAGCTCAGGTCAAATTCTTTTTAGAATGTGACCCACATATCCGATACGTATCAGATTCAAATCGTCCAGGTCTCATTCATCCGAACTGAACGACACCGATTCTCAACAAATCTCACTATTTCGAGTCCTGATACGCAAGTGGGAAGAAAAACAACAACCATGACAACTAGATGAGGATTAAGTTGTTAATATGTTGCTCTGGTTGGACAACAACTTCAAATATATAAGCAAAGCTCCACCGTTAGCCTCCATGTTTCCTTCCTCAAACACTGAGCTCTTCTTCTATGGTGGTTGGCAGAACACTGAAAACGTTGACACTATAGCGCCCTCTACTGTGCAGGTGGGACACTTTCAGGTCGTTTTCCGTTCACACTGTAGAACAACATACAGGTCCATTTACTGGCAGTGTGAACAGCTGGCAAAAAAATCGGAATTGCCAAACAATCTGAATTGTGTCACTTCAGGCTGCAGTGTGAACAAACCCAGAGGGAGAAGGAAAACAAGGCAAAGCCACATCTTCCCCACTTCCACTGAAGGAATCCCCGAAACCTTTAGCACTGATGCTCGCTGCAACAGAAATAAATACAAGATGCACATTAAACAAAGTTTGACAATATTTGTAGAGACAGGAAAGAATATAGCTAAGAAATCAACACTATTGAAAATGAAGATCTTTTGCTCGTTTCTTCATAAAAAGTTCACCAGAACCAGCGCGATTAGCTTCCTTCAAATAAAGATGGCTGAGCTTGATAAACTTCTACAAATGTTAAAATTTGATGTTTAAATTGAATGAAGACATCTAAAATTATAATCAAACATGAGGTAAAATATGTTTACCTTCAAACTGAAGAACAAAGAGTAAAATAAATCCCAGAGCTGCCATCTTACAGCTGCTGATCGATGCTGAATGAAGCTGAATGAAGCTGATCGCTGCTGATCACTGCGCAGTGTCTCTGTGATCTGAAGACGTTTCTCTTATTTCCTGTTTGTGACCCACTTCATGATGAGTTCAGCCAACCCCCACAACTCATCTTCACCAGTATTTATTTGATTGTCGTGGTGATTTTTGGCTGAACCACAAACAAATTACTTTTTTTCCTCCTTTATGTCTTTTTCCCATTTGTTTCAGAGGAACGCTTCATTTGGCACCAAGATTTGATTTTTACTTTTTCAAAGTATTCTCACATATATAGCCAATTAACTGTACAATAATCCATCTTAAAAGCCCAAACACATATGGAGTAGGATAACATTAATATGTGCAGTAAAAATATTTCCCTGTTTGCTTTTTGGGTTAAGCAACATCAGTTTCAGTGAAACTAAAGAGCTTAAAGAAAAACTGAGACTAAAATCAACTTCCTGTTTCCTGTCACGTTCTCAGAACTCTGACACTAATCATTGATCAATGTTTCAACATTAAAAAAGTGTACTGACAATATAAATCTGATATATTTTAGTTTTACCACTAGGGGGCAGCAAAAATGAAAACTTGATACTATTAGAAACCTGCTGTCCTAAAATGTTCTACTGGTTGTTAATGGCTGAAGTGGACAAAGTCAGATTTACAATGTTTATAGTTACTGTTACATATAAATAAACCATAATGACCTCTAGTAAAAAAAACAAAAAGTTTACAAAGTCAGTGAGAGTTTCAGCAAGATTAAAAATCAAGGAGTTGTAAAGCAAAATGTAACTAAAAATTTTTTTATTTTCAGCTTTCATACATAATAGCATTTTCAAAATAGGTTCAAAACAAAACACAATACTAAAAAAAACAATTAACTGATTATCTGGTTTAAAAAATGAGCTTATAGCTGCTTATAAAAAGAAACAACAGTTCAGATACCAGAGGCTCAGAGGGAGACGGACACAGACTCTGTTACCAACTGTCTCATTTCCACACTAATCTCTGATTAGAACCAGGATCATTAAACTGGACTCTGAAGGGGATGAGAAGCCAGAGCTGCTGACAGAGTGAAACATGTGGAAACTTGTAGGATTTAAACTCAAGCTTTGCTGTAACGTTCAAAACAATCTGCTGTATAAACTCAGGAGAACGAAATAAAAAAAGCATTTTGGATAAATCCAGAAAAAATGTGAAAATGAGCAGAACAGAAAATAAAACTTCAGTTTGTTCAGATGCAGCGATTAAAGCCTCAAAGCATAAACTGACTAAAAGTCTCCAGATCTGAGGTTTTTGTATTTTAAAAGTTGTATTTTACAGGATAAAGGTGGATTTAATCTAACACCAATATTTGCAGTTCTGCTGGAGGATCTTCATGCATCACTTTCTACATATTCATGCTGCTTCTCTTTAGTTCAGCATTTACAGTCCACATATTTTACAAACATAAAACTTTACCATATAACTCAGTCACGGTACATTTCTGCTAATAAATCTCTATGACCATTCAAAACAACAGAAAACGTCCTAAACATGAGGTAAATAAATCTTTGGTATCGTTGAAACCTAAACCCAGCAGCTCACTTCCTGTGAGGCGGTTTATTAAACGTCTCACTTCCTGTTTCCTCACTGTGGCTCAGTAAGGCAGGTGTAGACTTCACTGGGGTCGACGTTCGCCTCCTTCTTTTTTTTCCTCACAGCAGAATAAGTCACAGTTTCTTCATCCAGTTGGATCTGCAGCACAAAAACCACAAAATGTTTCAGTTTCATATGAAAGATTTTTCATTTGTAGATATTTGGCTGTTAAAACTCAACATGACATATTAAAATACTCCCACTCTTTTTATTCTCTTTAAAAAATGTTATTTAGTTATGTTGTGTATTTGTATTGCAGTTGTTTGTTCTCACAGTAGAGATGATTGTTTTATTGATAACTTTGTTTTTATTTTCAGATTCTTTCATCTTTTGTCCAAAGGCCATGTTACTGTTACTGAGGGAAATCAGGAGATTTCCTCAAAGAAACTAAAGGGAACCAGTGTGATTGAGACGTGGATAACTGCATTGGACATAGACATGGATTATTTTAATTTACTGTTGGTCAACAGAACCAGGACGAACCAGGAAGAGAGGAGAGGAATGAATCCTGTGAACCATTTAACTTGAAGTTGGAATTAGAACCTGGCACCAAGTAACCGTTGTTCAAAGTTCCTCTTACAAACATCGTTTGAAGCCTTTTCATAAGCAAAACTCAACTTTAATGTTTCCAGTTTAGAGTTACAGGAGCTTCATGTAGCATTAATTTTAGTCTCATTCTTATAAGTGAGTCTTGTAACATAAACATGTTTTCACCAGTTTATTACTGCTGATGGGAGGAGCGGCCATATTGAAACACTTCTTAAATCCAAAGAGTGAAACTTTGTCACAGATAAACTGTAATTATACTATGAAACATTTAACAATGTAATGTAACAAATGAATTCAGTCAGTTTACGCCTGAAGATTGAATTTGTTTCATTCATTGGTTTTATGAAATCAAACAAATTTAAAATACAACAACTATAAGATTGTAAGGCTCATTGGGTCTCTTACTTTTATCTTCTCAGAGGGTTTGGAGTGGCGAACAGCAGCATAGGTCAGGTTGGCCTGCAGCTCATCCTGAGAACAAACAGTTTACATTCATCTACAGAAACAATCTGCACAGAAACTCTTCTGCTTTATTCTGTCCTGCTGGGTTTGTCCAATTCATTCATTTTATTTACCCAGGAAGAGACAACATGTCCAACATACCCACTGAGTTACAACATGTCTTCTGCTAAGGAGTTTATACAAAGCAACATGCTGTCCAGGTAGTTTGATCGATTTTCCAAAGCACATTGTGAAAGAAAAAACAAACCAGATGATATTCTACTAAATCAAGTTCCAGGAAAAGCTAAGTTTGAAAAGCTGCCTCTGAATATTTGGAACAATTTGGAACAACTTGGATAAATGAGACCAAAGTTCAGTGTCATGTTTGGAGACGTCATTTGATAACTAACATCTCAGTTCTACCTGCTGAGCCCAGTGGAGGAGGAGTGGTGATGTGGGATTGATTTACAGATGTTCTCTATGAGGACTGAACCATTTCAGCCATTAAACCAACCATGAATCTTTCTGTGTGTCAGAGAATCATAAATGTGAAAATGTCTGTGAAACTGAAGCTTCAGCCAAACCAGGTCATGATGTGACATCACAGGTCCATAAACATGAGATGATTATGATTCCCACAGTGGAAGGACAGAAGATAAATGGTTTAAATATAAAGGAGGAAAACAAACTGAAACCAAAATGATGATATGAAAAACAGTAATGAGGGACAGAGACGAGTTTTAACAAATGGTCCAGGCAGGTTTTGAACCTGAGACGGTCCAGTCAAAGTCTCTCAGCCTCAGGTGAGTTTGATCAACCAAAAGAGCTAAAATTAGAAGCATTACATTTCACACTGACAGTAATTATTATTTTACTAAAGAAAACAGGTGCTACAGTATTTCACTGACTGATAAACATCTGGTTTTTCTTCTATTAGCTGTTAGTTGCAGCTAAATGTCTTTATTTAAAACGAAGAGTTTTGTTCTCTGACAAGTTTAGAAAAGAGGAAGAACCTGAAATCATTTCCTGTCACTTTAGATTTCCTGAGAGCTAAAGATGGTGCAGAAATGTCACAACTGTTTCATGTACAAAAGTAGTTCCAGTTTTCCACCCATTAAAGGTACATTGAGTGATTTTAGGTTTTTTCTCCAAAATCCATAGAAAATGTGTGTTGATACTCACATATTGATGATTTTCATTAGCTGAATCTTGATTTTCTGAATCAAAAGAAAACATAATCATTTTTGTTAACATTTTTTGGTGATCATATTGAACTTCTGCTTATTTTTAACCAGTTGGTTCACTGCTCTGTGGTAACTATGGAAACAATTCTTCCTCATTCTGAGAAACGTCTTCATCAGAATTAGAGGTTAGAAGGGAAATAACACTGAAAACATCTGCAGCTCTTTGGGCTCAGAGAAATGAACATAGAAGATGAACAGTTTGCCAGAACAACTAATAACTAACTAAATAACTAAACCACCTTCATCATATTGGAAAAACACAGTAGTCAGTATGCTACCTTTAGCTGAAAGTGTTTATAGAGTTGATTCAACTTGGATAATAATGGGGATTTCACATAAACCCTGTTTGTTTTCTTTACATCCTGGAAAAAAGAGCTGAGAGCAGGAAGTCCAGCTCAGCGCTGTGAAGCTTCACAGGTAACTGTGTTCAATTTTCAGTCTGCTTAGGCTTTGACTATGCCATCCTGACACTCACTTCCATGTAACCAACATTCACATGACATGTCCAGGAGCCTGTTATTATAATCCAGGCCTGAATTTTATAGCTGATGAAAAATGTATGTTCTGATTAAAAAAATAAATAACTTTGCATTTTCATCCAACTAAACCAGTTTAATCAGGTTATAACAGGAAGTCTGAATTCTGTAGACTTTCTGAGTGACTGATGGTTCATCCATTCAGACTGTTTTAGACTTTTTGTTCCTGCAGAACAAGAAGAACCTGCAGCCAACAGGAACGATCATCAGATCAACAGAAAGATACCCTCCTTTCCACAACCACCACATATCTGGGTTAACACACCTTTATATTGTATTATGTTTTTGTAGCTCTGAGGCGGAGCTGCGACCCAAAGGCGGAGCTAAGTCCAACCAGGCGTTTTGCACAGCTGAATGGTTGCCATGGAGATTAAAGGATTTCTTAGACATGCATGAAAGAATCAAGGCAACAATCCAGGTATGTTTTTGATGAAGGAATATCATTATAACATAATGTAAAATTCCAAAAGTTGATTTTACACAATACTGTTCCTTTAAGTGAAAACATCTAAACTGCAGTTTAAGACGACGACTTAAACAACCTCTGGTGTCTGGATTTCTCCTCTAACTCAGAAGAGTTAAACAGAAACCTGTTCATCACAACATGTTTACATACTTGTCAATATTAGATTTTAAATTTTCATTGAAAGCAAATGCACAATGTGTTATTAAATAAGTAAAGTTATGTCTGTAGATGAAGCTTCTAAGGAATCCAGTACCTGTTGTGGTTTTACGATCCTCTTTATTTCTGGTTTTCCTGAGTTTGATGAAAACAGCAGCAAGAAAAACCAGCAGCAGCAGAAAACTGATCACTGATCCGAGGATGATGATGATGGAGGAGGTACTGATGTTACCAGGAGCTGTTGTTACAAGATTCAGAATACAAATTATCCAATAGATAATATATACTGAGTTCAAAAGATGTCACTAGATTTCAATAAACATTAATAGTATTGGTGTAATCACACACTTTATGCAACTTTTGTCTTAATAAGACGACATCATACCTTCATGTTGGTACTGAGCTTCTATCTTCACTTCATTTCCTTCAACAAACTGGCAGGTGAATCTTCTGCTGCTCTGAAGATTCACAGTCAGATAAGAAATGCAACCAGTCTGTCTTTCAAATGTATATCCATCACCTTCACCAGTCAGTTCAGATCCTGTTTCATCCAACCAGAGGAGACTTTTATCTGGACAAGAACCAGACTTGTATCTCAACAGAGAACAAACTAATGTGAAGTTATTCTTTGTTGGATCAACATCTGGTGGAGATGAAGAGACTGAAATAAATTCAGACAATAACATTTTAGTATTAAAAACTTTTTCAAACATCAGAAAACTAACAAAACTAAGTTTTCTTTTAATGATAATGAATAGCAACTGTTCTGTGGAAACATTGCAGACAAACATCCGTCAGTAACTCTGAACATGAGATACTGGACATGGCCTTTTACCTCTACAACATAAAACCATCATAAAGAGAGAACTGAACAGATTAGTTTAGTCTCTATAATCAGACAGATCCAGTTCCAGTTTTGACTGAACTCAGATAAAAACACATCATGATCTAAACATTCAGATCCAAACAGAGATTTTAGGGTAAAGAAAGACTGAAATCAGCAGGTAGAGAGTCATTAGTTTAGATACTCACTGATCAGCAGGTTTAGAAACACATCTATGTTATAACTGCAGTTGTAACGTCCAACATCCTCCTTAGTGATGTTGTTGATGATCAGAGAACAGTTTCTGTCCAAACTCATCCTGGCAGAATGAGGTGAACTCTGAACTTTTCCTCTATGAACTTCCTGATGTTTAACGTTTTCATTTCTCTCATAAATCCAGTTAACAGAGGAGCAGGAGTCGGATGATGAAGGTCTGTTACAGGGCAGAACAGCTTCATCTCCAGCTCTGTGGTAGAGATGGACTGGAAAAACATTCAGAGAAATATTTTACTACACATTTAGTTTATTATACAGTATCAGTCTCTGTTGTTCTGATTGTATTCAGTGGAATTATAGAATCTATGAAAAGATAAAATGCATTTTTACAATATTTTTAAAAAAGAATAAATTAGGTCAACAATTGAAACCAAACATTATTCTCTTGAAACAGCAGAAACAAAACAGTTTTTATTTACACTTTGATTATTTTTGATTATCTTTTCTTTTTGTCAGCATTTAAAGTTTTTCTACAGATCTGAACACATTAATGTTGTTTCCTCCTAATGGTTCAATGGTCTCACATTTACAGAAACAATCATTTTGTTTGAGATTAAATACCAAGTATTACATAAAACTTGGTTTCAGGCAAATCAAAGTACTTTGAATTGCTTTGTTGCTGAAAATGTGCTGCATAAATATAGTTACTTATCTTCTTTACACTAATCAAATAAAAGTAAATACAAATTGTTATATCATTGTCATTTGGGTTATTAGTTAAACATTGTGTAACATGTTAAAAGCAAAATAATTAACTCTATTTAACAGAAACGTGACATGTGAGAAAAAAGCAACTTCTAAATCTCACAGAAGTTCATTAGATTGAAGTTATTTTATTTAAAACTTTAGTTTCTCCTGATTAACTGGATGATGTAGTTTCTCTGTGTTAAAACTCAGTTTATCATCTAACCTGAAACTGACCAACCTTTCTCTGTTTAACACATTTATCTGTCTCTTCCTGTTGTTTCATCTCCATTTCTCTCTATCAGCCTCTAAAAGTTGCTGCTTTGTTTTGGTGTCACTTTTTAAAGTTTCCCTACAGAACGTTGCTCTGGTCACTTTGTTCCACATAAACATTCAGATGGTTCACTGATCAGTTCCGTAGATCTGTTTTACTTTTTAAAATAATAATTTTCTATTTTAATATGAAAGCTTAATGATTGAGTTATCACTCAATAGAGTGATAACAGAATATGAAACACATTCATATTATTATTATTCTGATAAATCACACTCAGTATCTGCTTCATCAAGTTCATCAAGTTTTATTTCAGATAGAAAACTAGTTTTGAAAATAAAAAATTCTAGTAATTCCTGCTGTTTATCTCTTTTACTCTGTAAAAGACGTTGTACCTTGTATGTATTGAACTTCAACCTTCACACTGTGTCCTTCAACAAACTGGCAGGTGAATCTTCTGTTCTTGTCACTTTGATGCTTCACAGTTAGAGAAGAAAAACATCTTTGTCTTGAGCTGCGATCGTTATTTTTACCAGTCAGTTCAGTTCCTGTCTCATCCAACCAGCGGAAACTTTCCTCTGGACAATAATTCAATTCACTGTATCTCCATAGAGAACATTGTAATGTAAAATCTTCCTTTGTTGGATCAAAGTCTGAAACTGAAGGAGAAAATAAAAGTTTTCTCAGTATAAATATGTTTAAGTAACT
This sequence comes from Micropoecilia bifurca, assembly GCA_903067075.1. Classification (NCBI taxonomy): domain Eukaryota; kingdom Metazoa; phylum Chordata; class Actinopteri; order Cyprinodontiformes; family Poeciliidae; genus Micropoecilia; species Micropoecilia bifurca. Next base: position 8,926 of record CAEGAF010125077.1, on the reverse strand, counting down.
TTATCAAAGGTGAAAATCTTAATAAAGTCTCAGGTTCCCAAGCTGCAGAATGTATATAAAATAAAAAACAATAATTGCTGATTTTTGTCATGTTTTCTCCATTTTACTTGATCATTGATCTACATTAATATTACAGATCTGAGCAAGTTTTCATACATGATGGAAGAAAATATCATGTATGACGCAAAGAGAAAATTATTCAGTGATGTGATCAAACATTGAACAAAACAAGATAAACTGATTAAATCTAAACATCCTCAGCAGCCAATCACAACGTTCAGTCTGATGAGCGACTTCCTGATGACATCACAGCTTGGCCCCGCCCCCAGATCAGACAGGAAGTAGAAGAAATGCGTGGACTGATGGGTCATGTTTGCCTGGAATAAATGATTGTTTCTCTCTGACTGAACATCATTTGACCTTCTGACTGCATCAGGTCACTGAGACGTTCCCTCATGTTAAAGTCCACAGAAGTTCAAGGTTCAGAGAAAAAGAAAATCAGGACTGATGATGTCAGAAACATCTGTCCAACATTTCACCAAGTAGATCAGAGGGAAAGAGACAGAGAGTTAAATCATTCAGGTCTAAATACTCACTGGATAAAACATTCAGATTCACACGGCCATCAGAAGAGACATCAGATCCAGATCTACAGGTGTATCTTCCAGCATCATCAGCAGTGATGTCAGTGATGATCAGAGAGCAGCTGCTGTCCATATTTAACCTGGAAGCTTGAGGTGAACTCTGATCAACTTTTCCATCTCTAACTTCTGTGTGAGTTGGACTTTTATCTCTATTGTAAAGCCAGATAACATGAGAGCATGAAGAAAATGAAGGACTGTTACAAGGAAGGACAACATTTTCTCTCTCTCTGTGATAGAGATGAATAGTTTCTCCTCCTCTGGTTCCTGCAGCAGAAACAAAAACACATTAAAGTTTTACAGATTTCATTCTTCACAAAACAATCAGGTGAAATTATAAATATGTTAGTCATTTTGTTCCATGGTGTTGAATTACTTTTACATTGTTCAGTCTTGAAAACAACAGAGGACATTTTGTGAGCATTTCTCTTTCACTCAAACATGACATGAATGTTTTCTTTACAGATTATCATATATTAATGTCGCTGTAAAAATTTCAGTAAATCAAAGTTATCTTTAATTTTTCTCATCTTCATCTGAAACAGATCTTTACCTTCAAACTGAAGCACAACGACCAGAACCAGAACCAGAACCAGAACCAACATCTTCTGTCCGTCTATCAGCTGCTGAACTGAGAGACTTTTCTCTGCTGCTGATCTGAAAACACTGAAGATGTTTCCTGTTTGTGGCTGAAATAAAGGATAAAAACAGCTTCACACCAACACCCAGCAAGTGTCCTGTCACTCTGCTGTCGTCACTTTTATGTTCTTCAGAAACTGACAGAAAAACCACAGATAGAAGGAAGTAGTTGTTCAAACTTTAGATAGAAATGAAAATTTAATCAATTTTTAACTGATTCACTTTGTAACATTCAGAACTAAAGTGAGATCGGTGTGTAAAGAAAATACAAGAGATATTTTATTATTGTATTTTTAATACTTTCAGTACATCTTGTTGTCATTTCCTTCACAAACAGGAACTATGATTCATACTAATGAGCTGCAGTTGGTCCACTAACAGCAGCAGCTCTGAGACTCTGCAGACAGAGAATCAAACCGAGTCAGAACAGAATCCAATCAGGTCCAACTGGATCCTTCCAGCAGAGGCTCCAGACTCAGTGGGTCACATTTGGTCCATGAGATCATTCAACATGTCAGCTGGAGCTGGATCACTGGGAAACAGACCATTCACTGTTTATACTACATATCCCAGAATGCTAAGCTGGTGAGTTCGACATCTACCTAGACCCACATGCGCCCTCTACTGGTGACAGGTAGTTTTGACCTGATGCTACATTGGCTCAATATATTTAACTGTGTAATAAAATCTCCCAGTTTCTAATTTAAAGTCAATAAAAACCAAATAGAGGCTCAACACTCCCTGATTTAAACCTAAACCAGCAGATAATTAACCAAAACTTGATCAAACTAATTAAACTTTGGCTGCAGGTCTGATGTGAAGCTGAATAGAGGAGAATGTGAAACTTCCTCAAAGTCCAGATTCTCTGAACTTCACCTTTCAGTCCCAGATGAAACTCTGAGAATCGACTCGTTTCTCTGCTTTACGCTCAACGTCACCAGCTTCAATCACGGAAACATGAGTGACGTCACTTCCTGTTAGCCAGGCTAGGTTAGCCTCACTGCACTCAGTGTGTATTGACTTTGCTAATGGATGCTAACATATAAAACTCAGAACTTCTGTTCAGTCAGTTCCAGTTTGAAATATTCACGTCGGAAATGAACTTCATAATCTGGAGATCAGGTGAAGATTAAAAGAAATGGTAACTTTGGTTTAACAAACTTTATTGATCATATAATCCATTATATCTAAAAAAGTAGCTGTAATTGATATATATAAAATATACATAGACCCCAGTTAAGATACAATTTTAACAAAAAGTAAATCATTAATTTGAGTTAAAAAGTCCATTTATAATGGGAAACAATTTTGCACATAAGGGTATGAATATGTATGAGGACAAAGATAACATTTAAATTAATAAAACATCTTATTCAATGGATTAGCAATGCATTTGGTTTAGTTTTTAATAATTTTAGATTAAAACTGTGGTGTTAATCAGAAATTCATCTCTGATAATAAAAACACCAACTTCAATTATATTTACTAAGAGCAAAACTTGGTTTCCTTGGACTGGATCCAGCTCCACTTATCATCTAAAAGACAGAATGAAGTTAAAGCGAATCTCGCAGGATCTATGGCAAGCCAATTTAACATAAATTCGGTTTTACCGCCCTAACGTTCCAGATATCTCAAATTGTTTTGAGTAGACGTTTTAGCGATTTAAGATATCTCTAATTTACGGAAGAGGATTAGGGCCACCAAAAAACAATAATAATTCTGACTTTAATGTCAGAATTCTGACTTTAAAGTCAGAAAAATAATAATTCTGACTTTAATCTCAGGATTTAATCTCATTTTTTTTTCCGGTGGTCCTAACCCTCTTCTGTACTAATTACATTCTGACTAGTCGAAATGACGTCAGATTTACCATTGACTTGTATGGAGACATCGATTCAAAATATCTACAATGAATTAGTGACTATCTGAACACATTTCAGATATTTACAATTAAATTATTACTAGTCATAAAGTGTTTAAAACGGCTTGCCAGAGTAGGGCAGGTTGAGGAGACGCTTTAATGACTTGACTGCGGATCTCATTAAGGCCTGATTGATGAACACGCGCATCCGCTGACCTGAAAACAGGTTTTTGTTCTTCGGTTTCAATGTAGAGTATTTAATTATGCTGTATATTAACTGTAAAAAAAAAATAAAATAAAGGTATCTACTTCATGGATTTCGGGTTCTTCGGAATGCATCCCTCCATACAGTAGGAGAAGTTGTATGGAAAAAGCGTAACAGGCTAAATTTCCAAATGTTGGAAAAACTTCTTTAAAAAAATGAAATTGTGAGAAAAACAAAACAAAAAAAAAACAGTCCACAAGCATCCTCATTCCAAACACATTCACTTACATTGTGACTTTATGCTACATGTTCACATTTTTTCTTGACTGCATCTAAGAATATCAAATACATTTTAAATTTAACTGAAGATGTGACAGGAATCCTTCATGTCCAGCAGGTGTCAGTATTCAGTGACACACTATCAATACAGAATCGACACAGTTTGCTATGGATCGAAACGATACGTGACGCCTCATCGACCCATCACTAATACGATTTATCGTTTTAGAGTTGAAGGAAAATGTATCGGTTGTTTAGAAGCCAATTTCTGGATGCAAAGTGAAGTAATTCTGCTCTTTCATCCTTACCTGTGGAAGGTAAAGCCAGTGAATCCAGTTGGTTTCATAAAACGGTTGAAACACGCAGCTCAGGACTTAAGGAGCTCCGGTCGACCTGCAGCCACATAGCAGATGGATGACGCAGTTACGTATGACTCAGCTCTAATTGTTTTATGACTAGACGTTTTAGCGATTTAAGATATCTCTAATTATATTTCGACTAGACAAAATAACTATTTGAGATATCTCTAATTACATTCTGAATAGTCAAAATTACGTCAGATTTACCATTGACTTGTATGGAGATTTCAATTCAAGATATCTAAAATGAATTAGTGACTATCTGAAATACACATTTCAGATATCCATCCATCCATCCATTTTCTTTGCACCCTTGTCCCTTAGAGGGGTCGGCAAACCCCGCCTCTCGCCCGGAATGTCAGCTGGAGATAGGCACCAGCAACCCTCCCGACATTTCAGATATCTACAATTAAATTATGACTAGTCATAAAGTAAATTCAAGATATCTCAATTTTGGTTTTGAATAGTCATAATTCTAATTAAAGATATCTCTAATGATGCCATAATTCAAGGTATCTTAATTTTATTTATTTATATGATATATGTCGTTTTGACTCATGAAAATTAAATTATAGATATCTTAAAAGGAAATAATGACTTGACAAAATTAAATAAATGTCTTGAATTGTAATTTTGACTAGTCAGAAATCCTTTAAGATATCTCTAAATCAATTAGAGATATCTTGAATTAGACAGCTTTTCTATTTAAGATATCTTAAATTAACATTCTGACTAGTCAGAATGACATCACTGACATCTTGAATTAGTATTCTGTCTAGTCAAAACGTCCCAGACTTACGTAGCAATTTGAAAGTTTAATAAAGCACTGAAAAATAGAGAAAACAACAAAAAATGTTTGAAAATGTATCACTTTCATGTTGAAAATGGTTTGACAATAGCAATTTTAGCTTTTCAATGTTGTTTTTAAGTCCATTATGTTCGTCGGAAATGAATAAACAGAAAATTCTTTGCAGATATTAGAATCAGTCTTATAGTTTATGAAGTTTTGCCATCTCTGCACTTCCAACATTGTCAAGCTCTTTTTAATTTGTGGCATTTACTAACAATTGTGTGCAGGAAACATAAAATTCTGCAGGAAACTGTTTGAACACCACAAAGGGGCTTCCACTTCATTCTTAATTCAGATATCAAGAATTCAGTAACGTGCGGTCAGAGGAGGCAAGGGAGGGAGAGCCTCACCTGTCATCATGGAAAAATATATAATAATAAAATCATTTATAAAGATATTTTCACCCTGTACTATAAAGTACCTATTTTTCATTTAATTTAACCCAATCCGATGTTATTTTTCTTCAAAATTGCAAAATTTTCGCATTTTCCCATTCAAATTGTTGGAAGCGAAGCCGGTGAGGCAGCAGCGAGCCGAGCCTCACCTGGGATTTCGCAACCTCTCGTTAACTGCACTGGTTGCCATTCTATGGGAGCATGTTCATCCTGTCTGTACGTCGCCAATAAAATGGTTGAAAACATTTAATGTATGAACAGATTTTCCATCATTTAGATTATGTATTTAATGTACTGTGTTTTTATTGTCACCAACTGTGTGTGCAAGGTGTTTCCTGTGCTGAGGAGCGATCAGAAACGGCAGAGAACAGATCCTAGGTGAGGCAGGCAGTTCTCGTGCCTCATCGCTGGGGGCGCTCATGAACCCAGACATTGTGACTCCACAACTGCAGAGTAAGAGACAATAACAGAGAGCTAGTCATACAGAAGCTGTACTGATACAGAGCGAGAAAGATGTGGTTTTGAGTTGTACTTTAACGGTAATTGAAGTTATCTTGAATTGTTATTCTTACTAGTCAGAATGTAAATACAGATACCTTAAATTATCATTCCGGATAGTCAAAATGTAGTTTTGTCCAGTCAAATTGCATTTTTAGATATCTGGAATGTAATTACCGATAGTCAGACGAAACCGAATTTATGTTAAAACGGCTTGCCATACTTTCTGCACATCGACCAATGACAGATCAGTACATCTCTGATGTTCTATGTCACTTCCTTTTTACAACAAAAGTTCTTCAAAATAAAACAGAATATGTATCAAAGCTTCTATTTAGACCAAACAGAAATAAACAACATATTTGCACATTTTTATTTATTTTCATCTCAAACTGTTTTTAGACTTCATAGACAACTTTTTATCATATTTGTGATGGTTTTTGTAAATTAAATAAACTTCATTTAACAGTTAAAAAAACTACTGAGAAGTTAACTCATTATAGAATACTATTTTGGACTGGAATATTATTAAAATAAAACATAGTTTTCTATAAGCTGTAGTTGATGTGATGAAGCTCAGTGCAGAGCGGCGGCAGCAGAACGTTCTCCAACATTTTCATAATCCACTGTGTCGTCAGCAGCAAAACGGACCTGAGAGAAAAAAACAGACATTAACTGGATAAAACTGATACATATAAAATGTCTATGAATGTATTTGCCATGATTGTTTCTCTTACTTTAATGTCTTTCTGAGGCTTTTTGCATCCTGCAGTGAAAAACAGAATAAAGTGATTAAAGTGTGTAAATTGTCTCCATTGTAGCCGAGTTTCCTCACCTCTGGTTCTGATGATACCAACAGTGATTCCAACCATCAGGATCAGTCCTGTGATCTTCAGAGTCAACATGATGAAGCTCAGAGGAGACGAGGCGGGGGGGCCTGAGGAGGAGACGGAGCAGCAACCTGATTGGATCGTTTTCATCTGGTTTAGGAAGAACATCAACAGCAACTTCTCTCCAACACTTTAAGACATAACATCTCCATGGAAGACTGTAGAGGAACAACATTATATAGTTCATTATGTTTGGTTGTTTCGCACTAAGGTGGGTTTTTATCAAAAGGAAAATGTCAAATGCTCTGGGTCTCTGACCTGGAAGTCAGGAAGGAACTCAGACATCTGAAGCATTTATCCAATTTTGAAAAGTCTCAGCCTGATGCGAAGCAGTGAGTGAACAAGGTGACAGTTGGATGTTACAATACTTGCAGATGAATATTGATTTTTTTTCTAGGAAAGAAAATATTGATATATATCGCGATATCAATATTATTATACAGCCCTACTTGTTGAGGCTGTTGAAGTTAAGAAGGGAGTCAAAGAGCCCGATGCATTATGGGAAAAAACAGTCTTAAGCACAGCACCGTGTCAATTTTCCTGCTTTATGAGTTGCTAAATATTAACTTTGCTCAGTGATGTTATTCTTGGGTGTTGAACAGATTGAAGCCAACTGAACCTGCTGAGAAGTGAACCAGTGAAAGTCGACAAAGTGTCAGTGAGACTCTGTGAATAAGAGTCTTCCAGCGGAAGTCGCTCTCATAAATCACGCAAAGCCTCATGGGGGCTTGGAATAAGGTGGATAGAGACAGATGTGATGACATCATACCTTCATGTTGGTACTGAGCTTCTATCTTCACTTTGTTTCCTTCAACAAACTGGCAGGTGAATCTTCTGCTGCTCTGAAGATTCACAGTGAGATAAGAAACACAACCAAACTGTCCTCCATACTTATATCCATCACCTTCACCAGTCAGTTCAGATCCTGTCTCATCCAACCAGCGGAGACTTTTAACTGGACAAGGACTCAATGAACAACGTAATGTTACGTCTCCATTCCTTGTATCAGAACTTGGTGGAGATGAAGAGACTGAAAGAAAACATTATAGTCTTTTAACATGAAAACTGTGGAAGTATTTAATTAATTGAAGGTGAGAAACTTTGAACAACTCTTTAGATGATGATCTGTAGAAAGAATGAAAATGGAGCTAATTTTGAAGTTAGATTATATCTGATGTTAAACAGAAAACTCCAGAAATTGATCTCAGTATTAGAAATTCTAGACATAAGCATTAATTTCCAAGTACTTACTGCTCATTATATTTAGATATACATCTTTGTCGTAGCTGCCTCCCTCCCAGAGCTGACAGCTGTAACGTCCAGCATCCTCAGCATTAATGTTGTTGATGATCAGAGAAGATTCATCGTCCAAACTCAGCCTGGCAGCACGAGACGAATTCTGCACAATGATTCCTTCCTGAACTTCCTGTTGACTCGTCATGTTTTCAGTTTTCTTAAAAAGCCAGTTAACAGTGGAGCAGGATGATGAAGTCTTTCTACAGGGTAAAACAGCAACAGCTCCAACTCTGTGGTAGATCTGGACTGACTGCTTCCTGGTACCTGAAGAAAAAGACAAAGATTTTATGTCTTTTAGCTATTACATCCGTTTCTGTTAGAATTAATTTAAAACAGATTCTGCTAAAAATAACACATTTTAAAAACATTATTTTTGCCAGATTTATTTTCGTAAAGTGATTTATTGTTGGTAAACAGTATAAATCTTGGCTAGAACGGCCCTGATCAAGACTCCCTCTGTTGCCATATTAGTTCATTTTCTCTTAATTTATCTAACTCAGTATTGCCATCTAGTGGCTACATTTCCTAACAACACCAACTTCAACTCACTTAACAGATCTGAACATGAAGAACATGTCTGCATTTGCAAACAGATCATTTGCTTTTAGAAACACTGGATAAAAAAACTTGCTTTTGTTTTCAAAGCATCAAGTTTTGTCCTCTTTGCTTTCATAAAGTCGAGTTCAGTGATCCAACCACCGCAGACAGTTAAAGAAATATTAAAACGTCTTTGGTTAGCATCAATAATTAAAACACTTTTACTGTCAGGTGAGAAACTGATTTAGAGATGTAATATCAGAAACAGTTCCTGCTAATCACTAGGGCTGTATAATAATATCGATATCGCGATATATATCTATATTTTCTTTCTACAAAAAAATCCATATTCATCTGCAAGTATCGTAACTTCCAACTGTCACCTTGTTCCCTCACTGTTTGCTTCACCAGGTCATCAGGCTTAGAGTGATTCCTTCAGATGTTCAGGTTAAAAAGGTATCAAACTATTCAGAGCA
>CAEGAF010125051.1:0-10572 GCA_903067075.1 Micropoecilia bifurca | reverse complement strand
GAATTGCTATTACACCTTTATATCATCATTTGATGCATGCTAACTATTATTTTGTATAGATCGGGTTGGAGAACTGGAGCACATGCTAGGTGCTAATGCTAATATCTCCCGATTGACAGATTGAATAAACAGAGACCGCCTCCAAACCCAGACTTGATGTCTTGTGGTTTGTCTGATCCACCACACAAAAACACACAACGCAGAAATCCACCGGTCACATTTGTCATGCCTTCCTCTAATCCGACCACTTTTTCGGTAACAAATAATCTAAACGAGTTCGTATTTCAAATCCAGTAATCAGATTAAAGTTATTTATCCAAATCACTGCGCATTAATATTTTCTTTTGTAATTATTTTTATTCCTTCTGTGCGTCTTTTGGAGATGTGCATTTTGTTGCTGGAAAAACAAATATGTCGTCAACGTTGTTGGAAGCTGCCCTTTATTTTACATTAATACAGAAAACGAACCTCTAAACGTTACATCACTGCAGTGTTTATGTTTCCTAACTGTGGCTAAAGCTGCTGCCAGCTGGTTTACTCTCCGAACGGAGGCTGTTTATTGTATACACAGTTAGCGTAATAACAGCTATCTAACACTTAAATGCTGTTATTATTAATCTTTTATTATATCGTTAAGATTATGAGAATGCAGGAATTTTTCATCTTGGTTCCCAAGGCAAAATCACACCGGAAGTAAGGATACCCAGCTCCGAGTCATGGCGGCCATTGTCTGACGTCACTATGAAAAGGGTCTATTACTTCAGCAAAGCTCACAGTTTTTTGTTTTTGTTTTTTTTTTACCAAATTCAGTAGCTTTCAGTGAACTTCTAAATCTGCTCCTTAGTCGTATCTTTTCGGAGTTGCTACTGCCTCTAGTGGCGTGGGGGTGGTAACACAATGGATATAATTGCGTTACTAAATCAGAAAACTGCAGTCTTATTTATTATTAATTTTTCATTTCATAATTTTTCATTGGTTTTGATTTTCATTTTCATTGGTCTTTGCTGATTCATCTGTTCAACCCTGCTTTGTTGGTCCTGTAACTGTGCTTTTAGTCATCCCTGTGTTCTTGGGTTGTTTTTACATTTATTTCGTTTAGTTTCACTACTTTCAGTTTAAGTTTTGAGGTTTTTGAATCTTGATAAATTTTTTTAATGTTATCTTTTGCATCACTATTTTATTTATTTTTTGTTCCATCTCTGCCTCTCTTTTGCTTGCGACAGTATGTAACTGCATTCATTTTCCTATTGACTCACTTGTTGTTGAAGGGGGTTAGTAATGTGTGTTTAGACTGAAATGCAGTGTTGCTTTTCATCTACAAAGAGATTTGCATGTAGGTCAAAAACATTTATTCTGACAAAACACATTGAAATTTTTTGTTAACTGACAAAAACATTTCACTGAATGTGAAAAAACATAAGGGATATTTATATTTACATAAAGCATTGTAGATATTTTTTGTACTGGTATTATGATAGTTTGAGGAATTTTGAAATATCTTCGAAGGAGTATTGAGGAGTTCTTCAGTAAAGTAGTTTATGTCCATAAAGAGACGTATGGTTTCAGGAGGTGCAAAGAAAGTGTCACAAAGTGGGAGCTGGATTACCTCTTGAGCAATTCTATGGACAATCAGGTGCTGAATTAGCATTCTGCTGTTTCTTTCAAACAAAAAGGTTGAAGAGGTTACTAAAATAAGTTGGCAGCCTTCATTGAGATCAGTAACTACTCATGGGAGTAGAGGGGAAAAAAAACAAAACAAAAACAATCACTGGCCACAATAACTGATAATTTATCCCATGTCATTTCACCTATGTGGTTTTGGAAACTTTGCACCAGATTTCATCTGACTATGCATGAGCTCATTTCCCAGAGAGAGGTTTCACAATTGCCTTATGCTGACAGTTTATTTCCTCATTCAGCAAATAATGTCCAGCAACAGAAATTCACTTGGTTGAATGTCTAACTTTGTAGGAATCAACTGGTCTAAACACACAGAAGTTTAAAACAGGGTGTGATAGACATTCGAGAAAATGCACAGTTCAATAATATAAAAAGGTAATATAGTTGGATTATTAAAATGTTTATCTCCATGTATTAATTTGCTCAACTACAACAAAATATAAACTTAATTTGAGTTGTTTATGTAAAGGGGTAGAAAACAATTTGCTTAGGGCTGTAATATTGGGAGGAAGATGGAATATGCACCAGAAATGGTAATACAATTTAGAAAATCCAAGGGACAAGCTGACATGGAGTCACCATGACACAGTGAGTTTGAGGCTAAAAGATGAATGAATATATAAGCAATTAAATGAAGTATTAGAATCAAGCCAAATAAAAGCATGTGTGTTTTATTTTTGTGAATAGAAATTAGGCAGAATCGTTCTGGAAATGAGTTAATGTCAAAAGCAAATTTACAAAATGCACAGAGACAGACAAAGCAACCAAAACAAAACGAGAACAACATGACCTGCACAAAGAGACAGGACAGTCTGTAAGTGAAGTACTGAATAAAGGAGTGTAAATATAGGATCATTACTGGGAGAAGTTTCAGGTGAGTCTGATTAACTGGTGCATGGAAGCTTGGAGAGGACATGAGGCAGGACACTGAGGCGAAAATAATACAGGGAAGCAGAAATATGAATAAAATGATCACATAACAGAATGCATGTAAAGCATGAATGCACATCAAAACAACTCACTGGAATTCAAAACTAGAAGCGTAAATTATAGAAGTCAATTTTCAACGGATCATGAAAATAAATCAATTACCTCGCGGGATAAAATCTGAAACATGCTGTCTCTGCTGCAAACGAGAGCCAGCCACTAAAGCAGTAATGCACTTAAAATCTACAGCATGGGGAGACTTCCAGTTTCATTACTAGAATGTCTTCATTTCTTTTATGACATAAACAAATGAAGACACATAAATTTCAAAGTTCAAAACACAGCAGGGCAAAAGTGCTGTTTCTTCAGGAGGAAAGGTAATGTAAAACTACAGGCCAACTTTGCACAAACATAAAACCTTAAACAGTCGGGACCCATTTCACAGCGTGCATGCTTTGAACAATCAATCTGCACTCAGTCCATTCAACTCGAGTTCACCCTGCGATCAAGAAGAAAATTCCCGCTGCTCTTAGCCGGCAGAGAGCAGGCACGCTCTGCTGTGAGGAGACATGCTGGATGGGGGTTTTATTAAATGAAGTAAAATAAACAGAGGGAGTAGTTGCTACATATTTTGCCAAAGCTGGAACCCACAAGAATTTTAAAGGAAAAGAATCCTCACAGCATGGTGCTTTTTTAATCCGACCTCAAACCCATTCTGAGCACATAGACTAAACAAAGTACCACTCGGTAACCCAACGTACTCGCATGTATGCAGCCCCATGACAAATTCATCCTACAACTGCATAAGTGAATTAAAAATGAAAGCTCCCCGACAAGAAACGCTGACGTGAACGATGGAGAAAATTCAGTCAAAACGTCTGTATAAGTGGGAAATAAAACGTATTCCGAGATCAAACGCTCCCGAGAGGTTTAGTAAAGGAGAGTGTGAACACTTAAACAAGCATACTGATTGCAGATGTGTGTCAGATTAAGTCTTCACATACACAATATGACACGCACACAGTTAAATGACTAGTTCATGACCAATTCAGACTATTTCGGTTCGACTCTGAGTTGCTGTACACATCTGTGAGACAGATGAGTGTAATGCATGGCATGTCTCACTGAAGAGTGATGCACAGTGAAATGTTTGATTTAGAGGAATGGAGAAAAAAACATCAGCACTCTATGTTGAGTTTTCATGGTTGGACAGAGTGGCGCTATCACAAAACTCTTCTAACTGTAGAGCAAGGGATTTGGAAGCCTGTTGTAATCTTACAGTCTGTGCTCTTTTGAAACTCCAGGTATCCAGAGTTCCCCAGATCATGCATAATGTCTCTTGCTTCTACTGAAGTGAGCAAGTGCAGTGTGTTCCCATTAGATTTTAAAGCTAGAGAGAAAGGGGGGAATAAAAGAGATAACCTGAAATATAAAAGAAAATTGAACCAAAAGAAAATAAGATGATTTCTTAAAGACATGACTACAGGAAGCAAGTTTCAAGAGCTCAAAACGAACAACATCATGCCTCGATTTGATCTACAATGGATGAGAAACGCCAGAAATGGCATGAACCAGGGAACCACAGTCAGCAAATATCCACATATGGAGAGAATGTGGTGAACCATCCCAACAGTGGTCAGCCTACAAAAACTGGCTCCGAGAGCACGCCAATGACTCAACCAGGAGGTCACAAAAGGACCCAAAGCAACTTCTAATGTACTATTTGTGATACTTACCTCAACTTGGGCTGCAAAATCAAAGGAAAACAATCTTTTATCCAAGTAGGCCAAACATTTTCCTCAATAATATAAATCAAGACATTACAAAATTTTGATTTCAGTAGTTGCCTGCAGGGGAGGACACAGCCAGTTGTTTTGGTGGCTCCCTTTTACACAAAAGAAAAGGTTAGTTCGGATAGCTTTTCACAATTCATAATTCAAATAATTTAAAAACAGTATAATTTAATGTGAAACTTGAAAGTGTGGAAAAAAAGCAGAAAACAGGGAATCTTTCACATCTGTACACTTTCACGCTACTGAGAATTAGACAATGAAAACATGTGTACATAAAACCTATTCTTAATAGGTTTTATGTACACCTAATACCTCATCAAGTCTAGAGGGAGAAATATTTCCTGTCTCCATTTATTTGTCCTTAGAGAGATTAGGTAAACATGATACAAAAGAAGGCCACTGCGTTAAGGCTTTAGTTTTGCGTAAAGCCTTCACTTTGTAAGAGACATGATTATGATGTAATCCCGTTGGAGAAAACAAGCCAAACTGTACAAAAAGACCTAACTTGCCCTGTGATCATACATAAGGACACAGAGATTTGCTCAGTTTCATACCTACGATTCCTGTAGCCTCAGGGCACCATTTAGGTGGGCGATAATTGTGAGTATTTTCCTTGAGATAATTGCTTTATGTTGCAATTTCCCAAAGTGGAGACATGACAGACATGCATATCAAAACAACAACAGCAGCTCACAAGGAGGCAATGTTCTTCCAAGTGACTTGTAGGTGCAGTGAGTGCCTTTAATCCTCTTGTATCCATGACAATAACAACAGCCTACACAAACTTACACAAATAGATCCTCCTCTGTTTGGAGTATGCAAACTGCCCTTCAGACAGAAGCACCGACTGGAGGGAGGCAGCTAAGTTTCAGCCTCTAATTGTTTGTTCTTTTGGTTAAACTTAAGAGGCTTTACTCTGAAATAATGTCATTTCATGAATCTGAAAGTACTTCACTTGACATTAAGCTTACATCAATACATAGAAAAGCATCAAGATGAGTTCATTTTGATTGAAAGGCCATACAGCTAGTTTCACACACACACACACACACACACACACACACACACACACACACACACACACACACACACACACACACAAATCATAAGACCACTAAAACTTAAAAAAAAAAAAAACCCAGAAAAGTTATGTTGTACACAGTAATAGGAAAGACTCCTGACCGTCACTGACACCTTCCGCAGTGTAAGTGTGAAAATATAATTTCTAAAAGGCTCTGTCTTTTTACAGAATGCTGTATGAGAATTATGCTGAAATGTTGAGTCAGAAAAAGCTCTATTAGAAAAAGTTGACTAATTTGTGGAGGGGATGTTGGGCATTGAATCATAGGAAGCATGTGATTGGTTGGTTGTAAAAATACTTTTTCTTCATGTGGTAAGACAAAAGCTTTCAGCTTTGGTAGTAAAATTAGCTGAGCTAAATTATCAGATTTTACAGTTAAAACAGAAGACCATGTGGTAAAGGTCAACATCGATGACATTCCTCCATACAGGGGTTGCATGCTGTAACCCCAGCCTGCCACCATGACACCCATTTTGGAAAAAAATGTATGATCTTAGTTCAGTTTGTTAATTTGTTCATGTTTTCATTTTAGATTTATGTTTCTTTCTATTACAGTTTCATTGCTTTCAGATTTCTTTTCCTCTCACATTTTCCTGGACTGGTTTATTTTCTCCCCTCACTCTTCCATTCCTCACCAGAGCCCAGCTACTAATCACTGCCTTATTCTTCTCCACTATTCTTCCCACCTGCATCTGGTTACCTGTAATTAGTTCTGGTTCTTTTGTCGTTTCCACTCTTCCCTCTGTTTATATTTGCTCACTATTTGCTTTTGTTCTCCACTAGTTCCTGTCATTTCTTTGGCCCTCTGTTGTTGTTCTTTTGTTTATAATAAACGTTCATCATATTAACCCACAATTCTGGTGTTATTCACTCACAACCCAGTCTGAATGTCGGTCCTACCACAAAATCTCATCATAGGACACGAATGCCTGATTCATAAAAAGATGGCTCTAAATGTGCAAAAAATAATCAAAGAATAATCAAATCAATCAAATAATCAAAATAATCAAAGAACTACATTTCAAAGAACTACAGGAAAGAAGCATTCCCTGCTGAGAACTGTCACTATGTATTCAGGCTGGAACACTGGTGAAGAGTCACTATTCTGTCATTTCTTGGTATACATACTTTTCACATGTTTGAAAAAATAAATTACAGACAGGTCAAAAGAATTAATTGGTGTAATGCTAAAATTACATAAAACATACATACTTTAACCCTTATTTCAATAAATTACAATTACAAAAAAAATGCACAAAATACTATTCACTATTAAAATAATCACAGAAGTACTTTGGAAAAATTATTTTTCTATTGGTCTTATGCAATATAATTTTTCTCAAACGTTTAATCATCACAATTAAATCCACAAATACTTTGAACCAAATTACTGAAATGAGCAATTTCCAATAAAGTTCCAACATCTTGAGGTTAAAAGCAGAATTACACTCTAAGGATTTGGGTGCTTTGAATAACAGCAGCAGAGTCTCTGACCATTGTGAGAAAGATCATTCATGCTCTCTCTCTCTCAGTTGAAGCTGATGCAAGATTGACATCTAGTGGTTTGAAGTAAAAAGCACACAACTGCGGAGCACTTCACATGCAATTCTGATTTCGTTTTTATGTTTGAATTGATTATTTGATAATGGGTTCTATTCAGAGAAGCTGACAAAAAGGAATTAATACAGGGTTACATAATTTTATACTTCTATATTAGTCAGTGGGATCAAATCAGATGAGAAGTAGAGGAAATGTCTATTCCTGGAAATGAGAATTAGTTACTGCCTTTTTATAGCTGCTCAGTGTGACATATACTTTTAATTTGCATAAACTGGGTGTTTGCTGGGGAATATTAGGTTATGCAAATTTAAGATGCAATGATTCCCAACAAGTCAAGAGCTTTTGTTCCATCTGTAAAGTCTGTTTTTATGTACGGCTACTGTTCTGTCCTTCAAGGGCCTGCTTAAAACCTGAATATATTTCGGTGTGAGATCTGGACAGAATTCAGGCCAGCTACAATCTAAATGACAGAAATGTTCCATCCTCAGATATAATGTCAGTGGTTTTGGGAGCAGATGGGTCTGGAGCAGAGCAGTGCTAGCACAACAGATGACAGACGGTGGTCTCTGGAACCAGCCTCTCACATGTAACAGTCCAACTTACTGGTCTGATCTGATCTCTCCTGTGAGAAACAGTCCTGTGCTTTACAGGCCATCAACACATTCAGTTTAAATAATAACCATAAACAATAAACACAATGAATGACATAAATGTTCTCAACTGCAACTGTATTGCATGAGCTATGCTTGGATTGTTGAAATTCAAATGCTGTAATATGCTTGGCTTGTTAGCCATAGTCACATGGAATTGAAACTAAATTCACTTTGCATTCAATTAAAATTCAGTCCGATTAAAACATGCTTCATTAATTCCAAATGGAAATTAAACCATGTTGTAAGTCATACTTTAAATTTTCTTCGAACAGTAGTTGTACATTGTGCTGTTATTATATAACAATCTGATAAAAATGATACTTAGGGTTGCCTGTAATGCTTTTATATGTAACCCTTTGAAATGTCCAGGGATCCCTAAAGGTTATCTATAACCTTTACAATGTCATCTTTGGAAGATACCTAAAAGCTACCCTCAATCTTTCACAGGACTATATTAGAGAATATTGAGAAAACATTTTCTAAAAGGTCCCTGAAGAACAACCACTTTAATAGAACCTTTAGGTATATATATATATATCCCTCATAGTTCACATAAATTGTCTGTGGTGGCGCAGGGGCAAAGCACAACCCATGTATTGAGGCCTTCGTTCTCAGGACAGTGGTTGCAGGTTCAATTCCTGGCCTGGTGACATTTGCCACATGTCCTCCCTCTCGTTACCCTGCCTTCTGTCAAACTACTTTCAAATAAAGGCCACTAAAGCCAACAACAACAGAAAATTGTATTATCTATGTTAAAAGCAAATTTATGAGAATATGCAATGTAGAAACTGTTCTCTACAAGATCCTTGAAGGTTCTTAGCAACTTTTATGCATTTTAAAAGTTCAATTTAAAAGATAACATTGAAAGTGGAAGCCAAAACCACAGTAAAGTGAAAACAAGTTGTCAAATTTCAACTATCAATTAATAATCTCAGATTTAGCGTGACATTAATATTTATCCGGAATAATTTGCACTATATTAATTTGCACTTTCACAGGCTGTGGTCAGTGTTGTGAGAGAAAAAAAACACCCTTCCATTTAAAGAACCCTTTGTTTCAGGAAGAAAATCTGAAATGAATTGGGAACATTAAAACATTATAAATTAATCCATGCTCATAAGAGCCATAATTGACTTGGTAATTTCTTTAATTTATGTTGCCTATGTGAGCTGGGCATTTTTCAAAGCGAGCTAAACTACCTGGGTACATTTTTCAGCACAACACCGGCGCAAGTCTCCAACCAGCTCACGCGCTGGAGGGACAGCCACCGGAAACAACCTACCCTCACTCCACTCTGAATGTTGGCACACTGTGACGGACTGCTCCAACAGACCAATCACAGGCCGACTTTCTCATTCCTCTCAGCCAATCGTGTGTCCAGAATTTCCACACATAATTTACGGCGCCATCACGATAGGTTGACGTTACTAAGGGGTCCATAGAAATTTGACAGCTTCACAGGTGAGACAACCGTCCAGAGGCTGTTTCACTTTACGTTTCTATTTTCTTTTACCCCCCGGAACTCCACTCACTGTGAGCCTGGGGTTGTCACAATCAAAAAGCAACCTTTCGAAGTCTTATCACTCCGGCAGCATGAGCAAGAAGAAAAAGGACTGGAAGACTGAAAAAGGTAAGGGTTGTTTTGGAGGTGGGTAATGTGGCTATCATTTCCGCGGCAGACAGCATGAATTATAACCGGAACACTGACAGATGCTCTCTCTGTTCCCTGCTTTAATAACTTATTTTCTAGACTATTCTGTCAATGCCTGACGGAGGCTGCACAGATGTTACTGTTGCGCCTCTGCTTGTCTGCTTTATACTATTGCATGCTTGACATTCGCAGCAGCACCTTTCACTGCTTCTGGTCTCTTTATTAGCTTACTTTATTAGCTTACATTTTTGAGACGTCTCTGGACTTTCATGAAAGCCACTAACTAGTATTTCCTGTTTTCCACCTGTGTCGTGCTCCAGCATTAGCTCAGCGAGGTGCAAGCAGCCAATTCTGGGTGTATAAATGCCCTTGTAACCACAAACGGCTTTCCACCTCTCAATTACAAACAACTCTAGTGTTGCAATGAAACACGTCAGTTGCTTTAATCTGCAGTAGCAATAGAAAAAAAAGCAACAATATTTCCTGTATTTAAATGCAGCGAAAAATGTTTTATGGGGTGTTTATTTGAGTGCAAAAACTCTTGGACCTGTTGATTATCAAAAAGAAAACCAAACCTGGTCGATATTTATTTACTCACCTATTCACACTGGAGCTTTTTTTTATTGCATGTCTCTTCCTGAGGTCAAACATAGCTGCAGTTCACTAGTTTGCATTATGCCTCTTCTGTCCTTGTCACCATGTGAGCATTGCTTTGGAATTATTAAACACATTATAGAATAGAAGAAAACTTCATGGTGGCCTCCGTTTTTCACCTCCTGCTGCTGTTAAAGCTGCAAGTATTTTTTTGGTATGTTGCAAAGCTACCACCTTTGCACATGTAGAGATTTTTGCCATTTTTCTTTGGAAAACGGCCTAAGTCCAGTCATAGTTAGTATTTTTCAAGCCTTACCACAGATAGGGCTGTAGTGATACACTAATCTCACGGTACAATACGATACACAATATTCTGCCCACGATACGATATATATTGCGATATTCAGCCACTGATACAATTCAATACACTTTTGTGATTTTCTGAAAGGTTTTTAGAGGGACAGAATGATTTTGGGAGCATTTTGTGACTGTTATAAAGTTGGATTGAATTAATTTAACTGAAAACTGATTAAAAGCACCAACTACACAATACCTGGCTCTGGTTGGACACAGACTTAAAGTCGACAACTGGACAAAATGAATCAAAGAAGTGGTGAGAAAACATGTTTCTTT
>CAEGAF010125049.1:0-14113 GCA_903067075.1 Micropoecilia bifurca | reverse complement strand
TACTTTTTCTTGTTTTTACTGTTCCACTGTTTAAACTATTTCCATTTCTTCTGCTTTCCTTCACTTCTTATGCTTCTCTCTACTTTTTCTTGCTTTTCTGCAGCAGACATTCTGCTAATATGCATTCTCACGGCTGTTTCGCAGCTATTTTTCTAGTTTCGTGTTACTATGATGCATCACTTGATACTGTTGCAGTTTGGTTTTGTATAAAATGTACATTTTTGTTTTGTTTTTGAAAGTCACCCTTCACAGTTCAGTTTGTACAAAATTCTAGTTTAACATTTTACTTTAAAATTGGCACAAATCCTACAACTTTCTGGCATTTTGTGTTGAAGATTTGCAGCATCATTATGTTTTGCTCCATTGTGTCGCTTAAAAGAAAAATGCCATTATTGCTGTTTTTTTAACAAGGACTTTGTTTGGATTGAATATTTTTGTAACATCATAGTTGTCCTCCACTGTTGTAAATTGAGTCAAACTGTCAGTTTTCAAAGAGGGTTTCTACATTAAGTTTGTTTTTTCTTAACAAGTGTTATATTTTGTAATAAATTATCAATTTTGTCTGTATTACAAATCGTTGTGTGAGTTTATTTCCTGTAGAATACAGTAAATTTAAGACCTGAAAATATCTTTGCTAAAAATTAAAATAAAGTTTTACATTTGTTGCACTTGATTGATTTTCCCCATCGTTAACCTTTACTTTGGAACTGGTCTGATGCCATTTTTATACCCTTTTTTCACAACTAAAGTTTAAAGAAAAAACATTTATAATTAGACCAATAAAAATATTCTAATACATAAATGTTGGCTTAATGCAAGTGTGGTAATCTGAAAAATTAGCTAATTCAGACTGTATTTAACTCAAAAAAGAAGTAGAGAAAACATTTCTGCCATGTGAATCTGTATTAAGAGGCAACTTTCTAATAATATAATTCATATTTTTACTCTAGTATTTTTTATACTGGATGGAAAATAAGATCAAATCACTGATGCTTAAATTATTAATTAAAACAACTTTAATTATTGTGACATTTAGGAATTAGGAATAATTTTAGTAATTATAACTGACCAAAAAGTGGATTTGTGTCTGATTTAACAGCAGACAGAAGAAAAGGGTGTATGCGGCTTTTTATTCAGTGTTTCCTCTGTGTATTTTTCCTTCACACTTAACAGAAAAAACCCATAGCTTCAAAAAAATAAAATGGTCAAATATCAGTATCAAAAAGTATTAAGTATTTATTTCTCTGAATTTGAAATTTTAGTAGAAATCTTATACAACAAAAGAACAAGAAAAAGAAGAGATATCCACAGTAAATATTTAAAGTCTTTTCACTGATTTATTAGCATGTGCTTCTTTCTTCGTGTCATGTACATGTTAGAAAAATAATGACGGTGAAAAGCACCAACTCAGAACGTCATCTTAATGTTGCATTTAGCAGCTAAACCTGATGGAACCTCACAGAGGTTTTCTACTGTCCAGAGAGTTCCTGGTGAATGTTTCGGTACCGCAGCAGCTCCGCTTCGGAGACAGAAGGCTTAAAGTTTTTCAGAGCAGAAGAGAAATCCTCTGCAGAGAGGAGGACAGGAGAGTCCTCACAATCCAGACCTGGGGGACAGAACGGCCAGATTACAGATTATTAGGGAATAACTACTGATGTTGATCAACAAAGAGCGGACAGAGGCAAAGAAACTAATAACATACATAAATAATTCCAAAATAAACCTGGAGTGCTGTTGTTGTACCACTGACCTTAAAAAAATGCCATGAAGGAGTTGATTACAGAACATTTTAGAGCCATTTCTTAGTTCTTACCGTCGTCGATCTGTTGGATTTTTCTCTTGATGGCCGCCGTCATGGCGTCTGAGCACAGAGCGTACAGATCGGCGCCGCTCATGCGAGTCGGGCAGCGATCCACCACATCCTGCAGATTCACCGCCGGATCCAACTGGAACCTAAACACAGTGAAGACATTTCAACTCAAACTGGGAGTCGTCTTTGTTTTTTTATTATTATAGCTTAAAGCACCAGAAATAACACCAATACAAAGTGTGTTGTAGAGAAAATACTGTACAATGATAATAAATCTCATATAAAATAAATAAAAAGGAGTAAATTTCCCCCAAAACACAGAAGAAAGGACATTTCTGAGTTTAAAAAGTGGAAAGTTTGACTGAAAAAAATTCAGAAATTTTGAGATTGATCTCAGAATATTTTTGAAAAAAAAAAAAATGAACATTTTGAAGTTTCCAGAAACTCAGAAAAATGTTTCAGTGGAAATTTACGCTTTTTTTCTTTTTTCATCTCCGATGGCCCAAATACGCCGTCATACCACACAGATAAGTTGATGCTGCAGATAAAGACATTTTATTTTCCTGTGGCCTCCAGAGGAAGGTTCTTACTTTCTGAGGATGGCCTGGAGAACCTGCAGCTGGGAGGCCTGGTCCTCATTGATCCCAACATACACCAGCTTATCAAACCTGCAGAGAAGATCATACTTCATCTCTGCTGAAAGAAGTATTCACACCCTTGGATGTTTTACCCTTTTACTGCCCTTACAAAAAAGCATTTATGATAATAAAATGTGAAAGTTTTGATGGAAAAAAAATCCCCTCAATGTCAGTCAGCTGAATTAGCATTAGCAACATCCACATGTTTCAGGGCTGAAACGGTTAATCGTGATGAGTCAAATATTGAAACAATTGTCAACCAATTTAGTAACAAATAATTCAGCTCCTTTTTGAAATGCAACAGCAACAGTGCTTTAGTGAATTTGAACTGGTGAAGCTAAAACTAACCGCCTGGAGGAGTTTTGGATAAAACATTTTTACACACAAGTGATTTGATCTTAAATGCAAACTCAGTTTTAGTTGAATTACTGCTCTGAATATTGTTTTTTTAAGCAAAATGTCTTTTTTTCAGTCTGTGTTCCAGTTAGCGACTAGTCGGTTGCTGAATTAGTTGACGATTGTTTCAATAACTGACTAATAAGTTAATCTCGATATGTTTTGTCATTATGAACACTGTCATCACTTATTTGTCTATTTCTAACCTTCCGGGTCTGAGCAGCGACTGGTCCAGCAGATCCGGACGGTTTGTGGCTCCGATCACAAAAACTCCAGCAGACGACTGCAGCGAGTCCAGTTCAGCCAGCAGCTGAGACACGACTCTGACCAGAGGACAGAAGAGCAGATTTATTCCCGTCATGAAGCAGAACACCGGAAAGATCCCCGACTGAAGTCTAAGGTCGACGCTCACCTGTCCATCACTCCTCCAGAGTCTCCACTGCGCCCCCTGTTGGGCGCCAGAGAGTCCAGCTCGTCAAAGAAGACGACACACGGAACAGCCGAGCGCGCTTTGTGGAAAACTGAACACAAACAAAACATTAAAAAACCAAAGGATGAAAACTCAAGATCACATAAAGCAGCAAAAACAGTGACTAAGAGTTAAATGTATTTACAAACCAGACAGACAACTTGGAAGTCTTTAAAATGTGAGACGAATAAATGCAAAGCAGATTAATTATTTCAAAACATTTGAATATATAAAAAGTCTTTGGGTCTGACAATTGTTTCTCATTGAGAAAAGATATACATCTTTCTGGACAATCGGCTGTAAGGCAGCCATTTGGTTGTTGTTTTTTATAGGTAAAACACATGGATCAAAACAACTGAAATGGAAAAGAACAACAAAGTATTTCTTCCTTTTAGACAAATAATACCTTTAACCATCAAGATCTTCCAAGATAAATGTCTAAATTAAATTTATTAGGTAGGGACAATGCAGATTAATTAACATTTTTTCTAAATACAGCAGAGTTACACAAAACTCTGCTGTTGGCCCTGGATAATGACTAATTTGTCTTGAAATATAAACAAAAGTTAAAATGACAGAAAAATAAAAATTTTGTCAATAAATATGATAAATACAGACATGATTAGATCAAATGATGAGATTAGGCCTGTCATGATGACCCATTTTGCTGGACGATAAATTGTCCCAGAAGTCATTGCAGTAAACGGTAATATTGCCGTTTTGAGACAATTTCCAAGTAATGTCATGGTAAAAATGGCAAAATAATGTAAAAACATTCTAAAAGATTAATTAACTTCAAATCTTAATGAACATTTAACCCTGCAATTGGACAAAATTTTAAATATTCAAAATACATAAACAATAAAACAAATAAAATGAAATATAAAGCCTCTGTAAACAAAATTGTTCTTTAATAGACGACTAACTGAGACCAGACCAGTAGAAAGAGATAAAAGACAAAAACATTAAATCATGCAAATGGAAATTATCCATTTTAAACAACTGATTCAATTGACAGGAACAGATGAGACACAAACCTTCTCGGATGTTTTCTTCACTCTGACCCACATACATGTTGATGAGCTCTGGACCTTTGACACTGAAACAGAAAAGAACCGCAGCTTTAGAAGCGATTAGGCAGCATCTAAAGAAATAAAAAGAGGAAGTCCACACCTGGCTCCTGAGGTCAACCCACCTGAGGAAGGTCATGGAGCATTCGGTGGCCACAGCCTTGGCCAGCAGGGTCTTTCCCGTCCCAGGAGGTCCGTACAGCAGGACTCCGGTCCGGTTCAGGCCCAGAGCCAGGAGCTCGGGACGCTGCAGGGGAAGCTGCACGGTGTCCAGGATGTCCCTCTTCACATGCTCCAGCCCCCCAACGTCCTCCCAGGACACGCTGGGGATCTGACCGTTCAGAGGTGCAAACAGCCGACATGAACGCAATTATTATACAGTCTGTGTCACATTCAGCTCATTTTGGGTCAAATCAAAAATCTGAACGTTCTTAAAGGGGCGGTTGTGCCAGAACCTATTTACAAAACTAATTAAACTGTTAAAATATCAATACACAGCTGTTCCTCCAGGATTTTATGATTGATTTGAGTTTTAGTAATCAAAATCACAGATTTTGTGGTGCCAATTTAGAAATGTTTATAAGGAATTTTTACAGTATTTGCGCTAACGATTGATGTTAAATGTGACTTTGTTACTCACTGCATCAGTTACAGATTATAACTTGGCATCAAATGCAATATTTTGAGAAAATTTGCAGTAAAGTCAGAAAACAATGTGGAGATTTGTTGATTTTGTATGAATTTTGCAGATTTGTGGAAAAGCTGGAGGGACTTGAAGCTCAGCAGGCTCCAGAAGAATGAGGCCAGACGGCGTCACCTTTGGGGCTCCGATGGCTTTAGACTGGACGCTCTGCAGCGTCTCCAGGGCGCAGCAGAAGTCCTGGTTCAAGATGGTCACTCCGCTGGAGCACAAGTCCTCCTGAAGCCGGTCACCACTGAGCAAACAACAACACTTTGAACAGCCAGCGTCCAACTGAATCAAATACAATCTATGATCTTTAATCTGCCAATGTAACATTTTCTGTTTCTCAGAGGCCATCAGGGACTTTATGTCATCAAGACTTGAAGGCTGTAATTCACCCTTTATTGGCTCAAACAACAAATGTTACAAATTCCATCCGTACTTTACAATATTCAAAATACATTTACATCTTTCATCTACATTCATGAATAATTTTAGGTTCCGTCACATTTTAAAGAAACCTGCAGCTCCCCTACATTCATTCATGTCTAGTCAAATATCTAAACAGAAAACTGATGTTAATTTAATCTTTAAAATCACTGAACACATTTAAATATTTGGTGATTTCAGGGAGTCCTTTTAACTGTATAATTTTATTATAAATCCATCTTATATGCATCTATGTTTGCACTGTAAACATCAATGTAATTACATTGTCTTGAGTAAATTAGTTTTATTTTCAATAAATTATTTCCAGTTTTAAAAAATTAATGACAATTGTATCAAGTTATTCATATATTGCAATTGGGCACTTTTCACTGTGATAATGCTTGGATTTGTCCAAGTTATTTTACATAATTCCTCATCATTTACCTTTAACTGTATACATAATATGAATATTTGAGTTGCACTTTGATCTATTTTTGGTTATTTTCAGTTTAGTCTCATATCTAGCAACCATAAATATACATTATGTCATTTATTTCTCTCTTGAAAGTAGTAATTCATAAAGTTTTATTTAGTGGGCTGCAAAAATTCCCCGATAAAATAAATATTAGCGCCAGCTCTGACTGTAAATATAGAGATGTTTGTAGAAGAGCTTCTCTTCTGTTTCCAGGAAGGTATTTGTTGCAGTCTGAGCGTATCAGGCGCATGGCTCCAGTCTCACCAGGTGTGGATCAGCCTCCTGCAGGCGGCTCTTCCAGCTTCAGTCAGCAGAGCGCTCAGATCTCCCAGCACAAAACCCTGACAAGATGAGAAAATCTAGTGTAAATTCCCTGTTTGTGTTTGGGGGAATCTGACCACTATGGACCCAGAACTATTAACATCTACTATCCTCTCAAGCCATTTGAAAATCTATGTCTAGGTTTTCATTTCCCTACAAACTACAGCTCCTAGCAACCTCTCTCTGCCACAGAAAAGACTTCAATTTACAAAAAATAAAATAAAAAAGCATAAAGAGAGTTATCTCTCCTTAATTTAGAAATCTAATTAAACACAAATAATTCATAGGTCAGATTTAAGACATGAAGATCAATGCTTACTGCGGTTAGCTTGGACAGTCTCTCCAGGTTGACGTCTCTCCCCAGACGAAGCTCCTGACTCAGACCTACCAACATGGCGAGCCGCTGCTCCTCTGTGGGGCTCTCCATCGCCACCTGGTGGACAAACGCCCCCATGACGCCCGAGGAGAGATCCTGAGCTCTGCACACCGTGGCCACGACTACCACACTGACAGAGACAACAACACATTACCTCTGTTCATCCTCAACTCTGTCTGCATCACTGCAAAAGATCATTTGTAGAAAAGGATGCAGCTAAAATATTTTTAGGTTTATTGCAATTAAAAGTCAATTAGTGTTTATAGTCCACATTGTGCTTATCTATCACATCAAAGCACAATAAAACACAATAAAGTCTGTGGTTGTAACAATCAACATTTGTACAGATTCAACAGATATAGTAGGGCTGGACAATATAGATGAAAAATGTATCATGATATCAGTGTCGACATCGATAATTATCGATTAGATTTTTGTTTAAAATATCTTTAATGCTGCCTTTTTGGTTTTATCCACAGTTTTAAAACTTTGGTTTATATTTATTTTAAGCAGTTATGAGGCACAGAGGTGAAACCTTAAACCTCTGCTGTGCAAGTTGCTCCACAGGTTGTTGCTAGGCAACCAAAGAATGACTGCGTTGCTAGGCAACCAATAGTGAGTGAGTTGTAGTTGTGCCACCTTTGAGCTACTTTCTCCTCTGCCTACATTTCCCAGAATGCTGTGGGATTCCGGATCAAAGTTCAGTTAAATGATTGATTATTCTATCAGACGTATTATCTATGGATACTGATTATGTGTCTATAACGATATATGTTATTGATTTATTGTCCAGCCCTACTTACATTTCATCCAGTTAAAGTGCTATTAGTCTTCTGTAAGTTTTTGAAGCACCATAACGATTCAAATGATCAGAAATAAATATTTATATTAAACATATCAATTTGCATGTAATGTAGCAAAGCAATGGTTTCACTTTCTGAGCAGGTTTAGTAAAATAAATAAACTTTCTATTGATATTCCAACTTGCTGTGTTTAATTCTCCTGGGTGTATTTTGTTTTTTTCTTCCATTTAAACCAGCATGTCTGAGCCACTGACCTGGTGGGGGCGCTGCCGAGCAGCTGGCACAGAACCGCCTGGACCCGGCCAGCGTCTTCATCAGCTCCTGGAGTTTTAAGCAGGAGCTGCAGGTTTCTGAGCAGCAGGACGCAGGGCTGGAGCACGTTGGCTCGCTGGAACACCGACGACAGCTTCACTTCTGTAGCTGCAAGAGTGTCTGCACACAAAGTCACACAGTTCACCTACACACACACACACACACACACACACACACACACACACACACACACACACACACACACACACACACACACACACACAGCAAATGACTTCTTTAAGCACCAGAACATACACACAATTTTGTTTTGCATAAATTCACACAGAAACAACAGTTGTAATTTGTAAAGACTAAAAACTGTGACATCAGTAAAAACTATCAATTTTTTTCTTTATTTAACATTTTTCTGTTGACATTTTACCTGATTTTATTTCATATCATTAGAAATAAACACATTTTTTTCTCTTTATGTTTATAATTGTGAGTTTATTAAACATTTTCTGAAGAACTGGTCAAAAACATTGGGCTTGTTACAAGTCACATTTAATTATATTTACTTGAAAAAATTACTGTTGAGTATTTTTTATTATGCAGTACTTTTTACTTTTATTTGAATAATTTAATTATGAAGTATCTTTGCTATTAATCGAGTAAAATTTCTGGATTTTCTACCCACTGAATGAAAAACAAACATGTTTTAACCAAAGATTCACCAGACACAGACACACCTGCAGTTTTGTTAAATATTTGTTTTGAATTAAAAATAAAAATTATTTCTTACAACCCTGCTTCATCAGCCTAACTTGATGTCAATTTACAGTCCAAGATGATCAAGTTATTTAAGTCCCTCAAAGAATAAAAAAAAACATGTTTGTGTCAAATCTGCTTGTTATTCTTTTATTCTCATCTTTTTGCAGATGATAATAAATCTAGAAACAATCCTTGCAATAATTTCCAAGGTAGCCCAACAAAATCTGTAACCTATCTGTAATTTCTGTAAAAACGAATCATGAAATTAGACATTAACTGCACCTTCAGCAGGTGGAGGTTGAGTCTGCGACTCGCCGCTCTGACCACAGTTATCTTTCCGCTGCCTGCAGGACCGTGGAGGAGAACGGTGCAAGCAGACAGAGACTCTCTATAACCAAACAACACTAATTAGACTTAATTCATCCTGAAGAGCTGACAAATACAAAAGTCTTATTACTTAAATAGTTCATACACTATTCCCACATTCAAATTCAAGCACTATTTAAGCATTTTCAAGATAAATGTTCGAACTTTTCTAGCACCACACCTACAAACACAAGTGAACTAAAAAAAAAAAAAGAACGGCTTCAATTCAATATTATATAATTTATTACTGTTAATAATGTGCTGTGATTCAGGTCTTTATTATACAGTAAGGACAAAGAAAACAGGCCCAAGGTTAGGGTTAGTCCTACCCTAACCTTGGGCCAAGGCAATTCAAATACTTTGTTTTATTACAGACATTTTAAAATTGTCCAATTTTACTCACAACTTTATGAACTTTACATAAATTATCAGTTTACACATCAAAAGTGAACACATGTACATGAAAATGTAAGTGTGACCGAGATGCTAACCCATTTTTCCCATACATGCTAGGCTACATGACGGTGCGGCACTGTTTCTATGGTTACCAACGGTTAGATTCGTACCTTCTCCATATTGCGATATTTGATATCTTTCTAATCATATTTACTTAAAAAGTATGCGTTAGTCTTCTTACCTTGTAAAAAATGTTCGCTACAAATCCGTGATCCGAGGGCTGACAGTTATTAACAGCTGCAGGTCGTTATAATTGACAGCTGCTATCAATCGCCGCTGTATCCGTCCTCATTAAAAGTTAGAAAATAAAACGACAAGTTTGGCTTTTATCCTTCTCTGTTTGACCGCGCAGGATCCTGTGACCATTATAAAGTGAAATCAACTAAATAGAAGCGATATTAGGTTACCGCTTTAAAGGAGCGCGTTGGTTGTTTTGACCTGGCGGAGTGGGCGGAGTTTGAGAGCGTGACGTCACGTGCAAAAGGCCAATAAGAAGCAGTGAGGTTTCAGCAGGGAGGGAAGTTACCTGTGCTGCAGGTGAGGCAGGATGAGGTCGCTGAGGAGCTCGACGGTCTTGTTGAGGCCGGAAGGAGTCAGGCTGCTCCACAGAGACTCTTCATCCACACAGCCGCAGGGAACAGGGCTGTTGGTCAACGGTCCCTATTGACATATTCATAAGCTTATTAATTGCCACTGTTCACTATGGCAAGCCGTTTGAACATAAATTCGGTTTTACCACCCTTACATTCGAGGCATCTCAAATTGTTTTATGACTAGACGTCTTAGCGATTTATGACAACTCAAATTACATTTTGACTAGTCAAAATGACTTCAGATTTACCATTGACTTCTATGCAGAGTTCAATTCAAGATATCTTAAATGAATTACTGACCATCTGAAATACACATTTCAGATATCTACAATTAAATTATAACTAGTCATAAAGTAAATTCAAGATACCTCAATTTTGGTTTTGACTAGTCATCATTCTAATTAAAGATATCTCTAATGACTCAATAATTCAAGATATCTTAAATATATTTTTGGAAAGGAGATATGTAGTTTTGACTAGTCAAAACTGAATTATAGATATCTTAAAAGCAAATAATGACTAGACAAAACTAAATTAAAGATATCTTGAATTGTAATTTGGACTAATCAAAATTCCTTTTAAGATATCTCTAAATTAATTCAAGATATCTTGAATTACAGTTTTTCTATTCAAGATAACTTAAATAGACATTCCGACTAGTCAGAATGACATTACTGATATCTTGAATTAGTATTCTGTCTAGTCAAAACATCCCTGACTTGTGTAGCAATTTGAAAGTTTAATAAAACAATTAAAAATAGAGAAAACAAAAAAAATTTTGAAAATACGCCACTTTCATGCTGACAATAGCAATTTTAGCGTTTCAAAGCTGTTTTTAATTGCATTCGGTTCGTCGGAAATGAATAAACAGGAAATTCTTTGCACATATCAGAAGCAGTCTTATAGTTTATGAAGTTTTGCTACTTTTATTCACTAAATAGTGAATAAAATTGAAAAAAAAAAACATTCTAACAGTCAATGTTTTTTCAATATCTTGCAGCATTTTCTGTGGGTTTGCCAATGTTGGTCATGGAGCCGTGATATGGATCATTTCTGTGTTCAGACAGTAAACAGATGTTCACCATGTAGAGGGAGGTGTGAGCCTGATCAGCCAGAAGAGCTTCTCCTCCTCCGTTAGCAGATGGAAGAACCTTCTGAACTTTGAAGTACAGAACCGGACACCTGGCAGAGGTCAAAGCAGAAAAAGACTTCACTATAGCAGCTGCGTTTCCATCAACAATTTGACATTTTGAAAATAAATGTGCTTAATGGAAACAATTTCGAAAGAAGACACTTTTTTTCGCCAAAACGTTTTGGTGCTACAATGTTTTGGGGTTTTTCTTTTTGCTCGCATCAAAATTGGATGTTTCCACTGGTGCAAACCACGAAGACAAAAACAACAGGAAGTGGTTGGCGGACCAAGCTGCGGCACAAATTATTGCATAAACAAGCTCATTTATGCGTGATTTTATTTATATTTCTTATTTAAAATTGTGTTTTTTCGACAATAGTGGAAGATTGACAAAGTTTTGTGCACGTTAGCAACGGAAAAACAGCTGGTGATTTGTTTGAAAGGGTCGTTTTCTATTTGAAGAGAACATGTCAGCACAACGTATTACTGCAAAATTGCATCTGACTGAGCTGAATTTACATTAATTTTTAGAACGGAAACATTTGTTCACGATTCCACAGGTCATTTCTTGTGACTCTTGACCAGGTTACCAAACACTGCAGCCGTGATTTTGATGCAGATCTGGATTTCCTCCAGATATTTTAAGTTTCAGAGTTGTTGCTAGGCAACACAGTGTTGAAATGTCATTTCTTCTATATCTTGAGCTTCATAATGGCCCACAGTTACATTTATTGTATCGTTTATTGTGAAAAATTTCTTAAGAATTTTGATTGAATAAATTTGAATTAATTGTGTTTTTTGTTTTTAAGTAAAACAAGCACCATCATTGTAAATTTTATTTTTTACTATTTCCTCCACTGTTCAACATCAAAATATACCACTAAATTCAAAAATATGATTAAATGCAGTTACATTGTGCAGCTTGGTGATATAAATCACATTTCTTTAAGTTTACAACAACAACATTTGTGTTTGTGGGGCTTTGAATGCTTTGAGATGCAATCACAGCCATACAGTTACATAATAATCAAGTGATGCTTTTTTCAGTCATCGTTTTTATTGTCATCACAATAGTCCCATAAAATATTGTGACAAAATTCCAGGTGGAAACTGTCATGTGTGTTTTTGTAAACCTGAGGTCAGATTTAACTGAATGAACCTGGTAAAGACCTGATAGTTTTATATTTTTTGTCTGAAAGTGTGTTTTTTTCTTTCTTTTGTTGCCATAATTGTAAACATGCAGACAGGTGTGCTGTACCTGCAAATCCCCTCTGCATTGTTTTTCAGCAGGTCTGGATGGTTTTTAGCAGAAACTGTCAGGATGTCTCCCTGTGAAATCACGCTGTGAAACGTCACAACAATCTGGTTAGAGAAAACAAACAGCGTATAGCAGCGAATTTTCTGCAGTGAAGTCGATTCTGTTGAAAATGCCTTCCTGCTTCTTTCCCATTCAGTTAATGAGCTCACATTAAGCGGAGGCGTTTGGACAGGCAGGCCTGCAGTAACCCACCGTGGAGTGGTGAAATGCTCGGCCAGCAGGTTGTCGGGGAAGCTGAGGTTGCTGTGCTGCGGAGAGCTGACCGGCTGGATGTGAAGCTCGGTGGCAAACGGCAGAGAAGCTGAGCGGCAGTAACTGTCAGAGCGCTGCCGGAGATCTTCAAGAGCCGATATCCACCTCTGATGCAACAGAGCAGAGAGCAGCTCATCAAACAAAGATCTAAATGAGGCAAACGACTGAATGTTTAGTCAGGGTATCTGCATAATGGTCTTAAGACTTTTTAAAACTGCTATGAAGCAAATTTAAGACCTGAATCACAATATAAATATACATGAGAAAATAGAATGTTTTATAGCTTTCAAAGTGTTTTGCCTTTGTATGGATTAGTAACAGAAGTGTGCTAGAGACAAATTTATATTTATTGATGATAGATGCAAAAAAAAGCAAGCTAGCTAGGTAGCGAGTGTTTATTAGCAGCTAGTTAGCATTAGCCTCACAGAATGTAATATAAATGAGTGCGACTCAAACTTTTGCCTGAGAAGAATGTCGCACAAAAAGATTAAATATACAACAAAATTTGAGAGCTGTGGTTAATGTATTTAAGGCCAACTTATTCTTTTTTTATCAATTTAAGACCTTTTAAGGACGCACAAACATTAGTTTATTTATTTTTTTCAGTCCCTGAATTATTTTAATCTATTCAGCTGATGAGGTCCCCAAGGTCTACTGTCCTGTCAACTTTTAGGTCCCACCCACCTGAATTAAATCACTTAATTTCCTCCTTAGTAAGCAGTCAAGTTCTCCAGAGTTCTGCTAAGGATTTCAATATTTGGCTCCAGTGTGTTGAAGTTGAGGATGTTTCTCTTTACTACACTGGGATCTTATTTAAAAGTTCAACTTGGGTCTTTCTGGACATAACAGCAATTTCCTGAAGTTCAAATCTTATGGTTTTACTCACAAACATTGCTCCTGTTTCTGCCAGTTATCTTTTGTTGTGCTGTTTTTAAGGAAGATTTCTGTCATGATGCAATGATTTTACCTTTTTATTTTAAACACCAAAGTTTTTTGTGCTTTTGGATCAAATGTCATACTTGGCTGATTATTTAGCTTGTTGAAGAAGCTCCAGGAACATTTCCACTGTTTTCGCTGACAACTCTTTGGCTGCTGCTGCAGCTTTTTAATGCTAAAACAAAAGTGGAGCTTTTCTGTCACTGTTAAACATGGCGTCATTCAACTTCTATAAACGGTGCCCCGTTATGTGACGTCAACGTTATTCTTCTGCGCATTCAGTGCTTTGGGAACATAAACCATTCAGGCCAAAGTCTCGTTGTGGTCGGGGTTAATTATTAGCATGAATGACCACATATGAAATGTTTGCTTTCAGAATTAAGACCTGAAGTGTGAACGTATCCTTTAGGGCTGTATAATAATACTGATATCGCGATATATGTCGATATTTTTTTTCATAGAAAAAAATTGATATTCATCTGCAAGTATCATAACATCCAACTGTCACCTTGTTCACTCACTGCTTGCTTCACCAGGTCATCAGGCTTAGAGTGATTCCTTCAGATGT
>CAEGAF010125046.1:0-16958 GCA_903067075.1 Micropoecilia bifurca | reverse complement strand
TAATAGAAGAAGCAACTAGCCACAGCTGGAAATTGCTGTCTTTGTTTCAGACACCGAGAATATTGTGAGAAGGCAAGGACTAGTTTGTAGTTCACCATCATCCAAAGTTGATCTAAAGTGAAGAGCAGCTACACCTCCCAGGATACATATAACTGGAGAGATTCACACATTGAAAGAAAACTACATTAACATATTGCGGTAAAACATTTTAGCAGATATATGCTGGGTTTTACTATACAAAGAAGAGTCAGCAAGAAAACATCTAATTTAATGTCAGAATGTTGAAGCTGAGACAAAAATAAACCCTCTGTCTCTGGATTTATGTCAGAACATGTTCCTTCATGAATGAGGCTGGAAAAGAAAACCATATTGTGCTTAGTTGCTGCCCTTATCAAGTCTCAAAACCTTGGTTGATTTTAGAGCATGCAACTATAGCAGGGTAGTAAGATGGCAATGTTTCATCGCTCTCTCTTTGCCTCTCATCTACCTCTCCCTTCAGGTACGACTGAACCTGGGCTCAGGTGAGCGGTTGCTGCGTTCAGAAAGGGGTATCCATCTCAACGATCTGGCCTGGCACACAGTGGATCTCAACCATACACACCACAGCGTCAACATGATTGTAGATCGAAGTTCTCACACCACTCTCCGAATGCCAGGACCAGATTTGGAGCTCAGCATTGAGGATGGGCTCTTTGTTGGTGGGACATCTGAACTAAACCATCCTTACCTTCTGAACATCTCAACTGGATTTAGGGGTTGCTTGGATGAGGCTGTCTTCAATGAATACAACCTACTGTCCAGCCTTCAGCCGTATTCTGGGTACAAAAGCATCCACGAGGTATCCCTGGGTTGCAGTCCGCAGTTTCTAGCAACAGAAGAAGATCCTGTGAGGTTTTCCAGCTCTAAGGCCTTTATCTCTCTCCCACAATGGGAGGTCCTGCAAGAGGGGACATTTGAGTGTGAACTTCACCCTTCCTGGACAGATGAAAATGGACTTGTGTTGTACAGCTCTGGGAGTGATGGAGGGTTTGTCTCTATTGAGATCAGAGACGGTCACCTTGTGGCCTCAATAGGAAATGGAAAGGGTAGTAAAACTGAGCTTCATTCACTGACACATGTCTACAGTAAGCACACCTGGTACCCCATCCAGCTGCTCCTGCAACCTGATAGCATCCAACTGAAGGTAGGCAAGGAGTTAGTGAAGGCCAGTCTGAGTCAGGAACTTCAGGCCATCCAGCCCAAAGGACCTCTCGTCCTTGGAGGCCTGGATGATGTCGCTGTAGGAAAAGCAAGAAGTGCTGGATTAGCTTCTGTTCCTTTTGGAAAAGGAGGAGGAGGAAGATCATTTAAAGGCTGCCTCCAAAAAATTAGAGTGAACACTCAAAAAACTGGCTTACCTCATGCCATGGTCACCAAAGACATTACTGTGGGCTGCAACATAGGTCAGGCTCCAAAGGTAGTAATAATTTCCAATCCAACAGATCTCCCTGACTTTGATGTTACCACAACACAAATGATCAGCAACAAGAGGACCACAAACCTATTGGTGCTTCGAACCCTGGAGGTAGCTGAAGGAGGCCAGGCACTACTTGAACCCAAACATGTGAGGGTAGGACATTTTATGTTCTGTTAGTATCTCACGAATATTTTCTGTACTGTTTGACAAATTTACATGTGTTTCCATTTGCACATTCCGCCAGGTGAATATTGATTTTCGCAAACTGGGGATCCATCCATCAGAGCTGATGTGTCGCATTGTTGACCCTCCTGTTCATGGTCAGCTACACTTGAACCCCAATCCAGATCCAGATGGGTTGCCTGAGGAAACACAGGAGAGAATTATAGGGATAGGAGCAAAGGAGAAGGACCGATCTTTCAGCATGCTGGACCTGTGGCGAGGTCGGGTTATGTATGTTCACAGTGGCTCAGAGGACCAGAATGATTTCTTCATGTTTTCAGTCTTCTCTAACAATAAGAAGCCGCTGCCTGTACTTCTGGAAGACAACCATGTGCACCGGTTTAATATCAGCATCACTCCAGTTAATGATCCTCCTGTTCTCAGCTTACCACAAGGAAACCTTTTCACTCTGCCGGAGAAGTCCAAACGACAGGTGGGCACATCAGAATGCCTTGATATATAACTCCTTGAATTATTCCAAGTTAAGACAATCAAATGAATGTGTTCTTCATGACAGCTGACAACAGATATGCTGAGAGTCTCAGATCCTGACAACAGTCCTGAGGATCTTGTTTTTAACTCAGTGGGGAACCTCAATTCTGAAGCTGGTTACCTTGAGAACCTAGATTACCCTGGCAGGTTAGTTTCATGGGATGTTCCCACAATGCCTTACAAACCTTTTTAGATCGTTTAACCCCTTAACTGCCATCCTAAAATGTTTACATGTCATCAGATGTGTTCATGAGGACACCAAATTCCTCATGACACTCAGGGGTTTAGCATTTATATATGGGCTGTAGATGTAATTTCCAAGAACTCTTTAAAATTAAGCCTGCAAGCACTCATTTGATAAATCAGTGAATAACACGGCAATGTTGCTCTTCCAGGCCCATCAATTTGTTCTCTCTAAGTGATCTGGAGGAGGGTAAGATCAGCTTTGTGCACACAGGAGTTTCTGCCTCCAGGCTGGTCCTCAGAGCCAGTGATGGGCATAGAGTAAGTAAACATATAGTTACTTTCCTAAATTCTAACCAACTAAGAAAAACTATTTGTCAGTGCTTTGGTTAATTAAACTTTTACAGAGAGTACTGCAGTTTAGAGGTGCATCTTTCTCTTGTGGCAGAGAACATCTTTGCAAAAATTAATAAAAATGTTGTAGATATGACATGATTCTTCCATGAATTTTTCAAATTTTTTTCTTTTCAAATTTACAGGTCAGCAATGCTGTAGTTTTACGGATCATGGCAGTGACTCTTGAGTACAAACTAGTGAATAAAACTGGACTGGAGGTGAATCAGGGAGAATCGGCCATCATCAGCACCAGACACCTTGCGGTGCGGGTCAGTGTGGCTGATAGTTCAGTGGACGTGTGGTATGATGTGACAGACTTACCACAGTTTGGTGAGATCCAGAGGTTACACTCAAGTGGTGAATGGAAATCCACTACCTTTTTCTCACAGAGAATTCTGGAAAAAGAGAGGATTCGATATTTTAGCACCTACCGTGGAATTCAGACTCAGAGCAACATTACAGACCAATTCAAATGCAAGATAGTAATCAATTCAGTCGCCAAAGAGGAGGTTGTTTTCCCCATAGAGATCCGCTGGATTCAGTTCAAAGTAACAAGGAGCAAGATGGAAGTGACCGGCCTTGAGAGTGCTGTTCTCACACCTGAAGACCTTCATGTGATTTCTAAAGGTGTTAAAATCAGTGAGAGTGACCTTTTCTACAGAGTTTTGACAGTTCCAAAGAAAGGGCGATTGTTCCTCAGCCAAATGGTTCTGCAAAAGAACTCAACCTTTAGCCAAGAGAACATCACAGAGGGTTTGGTTAAATATGAGCTTTTTAACAGGCTGCATGACGACACAAGAGACGTCTTCAGTTTTCAGGTGTTCTCTCTTCATGCTGCTTCAACACCTTATGACTTCAGAATCAACATTAAAGCCGAGTCAAGTGCCGTAACCATCATAAATAAAGGCCTTTTAATCCTTGAAGGAGCGAGTAAAGTAATTACGAAAGATATTTTGTTCACTCACACAGCAAGCAACCGGGAGGTTCATTATAATGTAACAGTGAGCCCCAGGCATGGCCAGTTAAGGAAGATCAATCTCTCCAACTCAACTTCCATTAATGACAACATACTGACATTCACCAATCAGGACATCACAGAGGAGCGAATCATGTACGTTCATGATGACAGCGAGACCAAACAGGATTACTTCACGTTTCAAATTGCTGTTTACAAACCGCACAAAAACACAAACAAGAAAGAAGACGGAAACACGGAGGAGCACACCTTTAACATCTCTGTGCAACTCGTCAATGATCAGAGACCCGTCAGGGTTGTTGATGAGGTCTTTCACGTTGCCCGGGATGGACAGAGGTTGGTGACACTGAAAGACTTGCGGTACCGAGACGATGACTCGGATTTTGAGGACAGCTGGCTGGTCTACACTCGGAGAGGGATTCCAATGGGGGAGCTGGTGCTGGCCAGTGATCCCAGTCACAGGCTGTATGAGTTCACACAACGGGACCTTGAGCAGGTTAGCATCTATTTCTAAATGGATTTGACGTAGGGGTGTAAGAGTATCATTATGTTAAAGCTTTTATACTGAGAGAAGCTTAAACATTTTTGGAAAAGTCTGCACTTCCTGGTTTGTTTGCTCAAGCAGAAAGTTGGAAATTTTAGAACAGCACTGATAGTAAATCCAGTAGTGCTTTAAGAAGTCTAAAGAAATCCAATAAATCATAAGAATTCAATGGTAAAAAATGGAAATAGTTGGCCATTGCTGTTTTTGCTCTGCCTTTTATTTGTGTAAAGCAGTGGCGTCTTCTAACCACTTATTTGATTTGGTTTTAAGTTATTTGCTTAAATATTGTGTCCTTTCTAAGCCATATTCAATGCCATACATTTGTCCTGATTATTGTGTCCCTTTCTCTCCTCAGAATAAGGTGTTGTTTATCCACAGTGGGGTCAGTTTTGGCCGCTTTGTGCTCTTTGTAACAGATGGAAAACATTATGTTTCAGTGCTGCTGGAGGTGAATATTTTGCTTGGCATCTTATTCTTTTACTGTAGAGATAGTTTTATACTTAACAGTGAACAATACATTATGTTCTCTAATTTGTTTGTTTGTTTTCCTGTAAAGTGTCAGATGATTGGCTTATATGTCAAAGATTTCAACTGTTTGTCCACAGCCACATAATTAGGTATAGCTGATTTGGTGTAAAAGAGAGAACCACTCAAAGAGAACAGCAACTTTAATAGTCTGTTTAAGTCAAATTAGTCTTGAGACGTTTAAAGTGGTCTCAAGTGTGTTTCCAAAAGTGGTTTTGATTCTTTTTCCAGAAAAACTATACAAGTGTCCTGTTAACATTGATTCCTTTGATTTTGGTTGGGATTCATGTAGTTGGATCTATGCTGACATTTTAATCCTTAAAACAGTCATAATGTGATTATCCTCTATTTTTGAACAATTTTCCTTGTGTCTATTGGTGTAGGTGATGGCGCAGGATCCATACCTGCAGGTGGAGAACAATACAGGCCTCATGGTCCAGCAGGGTGGAATTGCAGTCCTGACTTCTGTTAACCTCAGCGTCATCAGCAACCTCGACATTCGGGATCCTCAAGAAGTAACTTTCGAGGTCTACGTTCCACCTAAACATGGCGTTCTCTGCTTCAACGATGGGCAGAAGGAGGCGATCATAGGAACTGATGCCATTTCAGTTTTCACCCAGAGAGATCTGGTGGCGGGGCGTCTGGCATATCACCACAGCGGAGGTCACGAGTTGTTGGATGTTTTCAATGTGACGGCAAGAGCAAGAGAAAGAAGCACTGAGAGGCGGACTGAAAGAGGGAGGAGGGAGGTGCATCTAGACATTGGAGTGCCGGTAAAGATATACTTAGAGAGTCATCACAGACCTCCAACTATCAAAACCAACCGTCCAGTTGTGGTGGCCGAGGGACAGAACACCTCCATTAGCAGAGAAGACGTAGAGGTGAGAGATTCATCATTCCCATCCCACCACATGCTATTATTATTCTGTCAGCAACAATTCCCTTTTCGTATGTTTTTACACCAGGTTGTCCATGAGGACAGTTTACCCTCAGATATAGTCTTCACTGTCCAAGAACCTCCTACAGTGGGCATCATTTATAGAGCATCCGGCAGCAACAATCTGGAAAATGTTCATGGAGCAAAACAGGATCTTGAAAAGGTGTGTTCACTGTTGGTCAACTGGACAGTAATTGTTCCATATAGTCAGCGATAAATTGTGTCCTATCAGACAACATACAATATACTATTAGGCATATTGTATATGCTATGAGAATTAGGAAAAAAAACTATGTAGTTATGAAACCTCATTTTGTATTTGACTTCTTTACCTTCCATCGATGTGACTGCTGACAGCTATGTGTAAATTTTACTTTTTTAGCTTGCATAACAACAAAACACATATTAGCTTGTTTGTTTTTTTCCCGTTGTACTCAATTGCTGTTTGGTAAGTGGCCACATGGTGGTGCTTTACTGACAGTTATCTGAAGCACACATCAACAGTCTTGGTTTCTAACAAGATTCAAAAGTGAGTACATTTACTCCTTAAATATTGATAATGTAACACATTTTTTGTTTGTTTGGGTGTTTTTTTCCATCTCATTATGAAGTTTGCCCAGGCAAGTTTCTCTCAATTATCTACCTAGAAACTGTGTTTAAATATGGTTTGGCTCTGTGCTTTTGTCCAGGGTTTCAAGGAACAGATTGCGACTTCCTTTACGCAAGAGGATCTCAACCAGAGATCAATCATGTATCAGCAGCAGGCTGTAGGAAGCATCAATGATTCTATGGTCTTGGAAGCAACCAATGGGGTGACAAAGGTTGGACCTATCAGGGTGGTGATTGATGTCATACCTATCCTGCTTCCACTGCAGGTAGCAAACTTGTCCGAAAAGTGGGAATAATAAATGTCTAAAACCTATTAATGGAGCTCTGTTTACAAATCTACTAACTGCAGTATTTTTTTTGTCCTTCTTGAATCTTCAGGTGTTGAACTTGACCCTGGATGAAGGGTCGTCCCTGCCACTCACATCCACCATAATCAAGGTTGCCAGTCATCACTTTGCAGGGCAGAATTTCCTTTACCAGGTTATTGCTCCACCAAGGTTTGGACACTTAGAGCACAGCCGTATCCCAGGGATGCCTATCAATGCTTTCACTCACACAGAGGTACGATTAAGCATATTTATAAAGATTAATTAATCCCTCAAAATGGACTTCATTCTTTGCTTTCAGAGATAGCTACAGCATACCCTTTTATTATAATACATAAATAGCCTAACCGTCGCTGTTAGTCTTTTGTATCCAAGTGAATAATTTCACTTTAAATCATTTCTTTCATTTAACATAGAAAAAAATATATTTCTACTATCTGAACTGGGCCATGTTGGAATTTAAATATCTGTGTCTAGGTGGAGCTTGAGTACATCTCCTATGTCCATGATGGCAGCGAAACACTAAAGGACAACTTCACGATTGTAGCCAATCAAACTGAGATGAAAAAGCACAGCTTGCCATGTACCGTTTACATCACAGTCACACCTGTCAATGACGAGACCCCTGCTGTGACCACCAACTGTGGTCTAAAGGTAGGAAATTCTATGAATTGTTGAAGAAAAGTTGCGCCTCGTGAAGCTAAAACAAGCTAAAATTTTGCGTTGTCTGTTGCATCCTGGACAAGCCCCTTAAAGTTGCTTGGATGGAATTCAACACAGAGAAAGCTTTATTGATTTTAAGTGTTTTAAAAGGGTAAAGCAGTATAGCTCTCTCTCTTGTGTTGTTTTTTACAAATGGTTCACAAAACACAAACTGTGTTTAAATAAAATTAAAAAATCAGGTTTAGAATAATTCAGTCTATGTTTGACAAGTCCATACGATGCGGTTTTTATACTTATCACTATTCAGAGTGAAACGACTCAGTTC
This sequence comes from Micropoecilia bifurca, assembly GCA_903067075.1. Lineage (NCBI taxonomy): Eukaryota > Metazoa > Chordata > Actinopteri > Cyprinodontiformes > Poeciliidae > Micropoecilia > Micropoecilia bifurca. The sequence goes on along the minus strand of CAEGAF010125046.1, from coordinate 9,304 downwards.
AAGTTTGCCTTAAGTTTTCAACCAATGATGTTCAAGCCAAAGGGCTGCACTGAACCAGATGCTTAACTCATTATTTTCAGTGGGTAGCAATTCGCCTGTCATATTCCCACAGTGCTCACAAATGGTTTGCATTTCTTCTTTATTTCACGACCACATCGGAAGAGTCAAAAGTGCTACCACATCAAAGATCTTAAAGCGGCTGATACTTTCACGATGCTTGTTTTACTGTCTTTGTTACCCAGCGTCATCAGCACAACAAAGCACCTCAAGAAAAGTGTACTTTCTTACTTCACAGTAAGAGTCTAAACATAAATAATGCAGGGAGTCAAACGTATATCAAGTAATGTCTTTCATACTTATGGCCTACAATATTATCTTACTCTTGCTTATCCAGAAGTTGCATGTCGTGTACCATGTGGGAGTAAAAGTAGTTCTTGTTTTTCTAATAACAGGTAATGCAGGCGTCAATCAGTTGGATTTGTCATAGAATGTAGAATAAATATTCTTTTGTGTTAGTTTATTAAGAAAGACAATGTAATGTCCTTTCTGTTTTGCCTTTGTGATGCTGCAGGTTTGGGTGGGTTCTGTAACAGAAATAAGTACAAATGAACTCAGTGCAGATGATGTGGATACTCCACCCGAGGGCCTGGAGTTTGTCGTCACCCCACCTAGCAACGGTTACTTGGCTCTGAAGAGCGCCCCCTCCAGACACATCCTGAACTTTACCCAAAATCACATCCAGAGCAGGATGCTGGTGTTTGTACACAGTGGTAAACACACATTTGTAGCTATTTGTCGTGTCAGTGTCCAAACGGGGTTCTGGTGTAAAGATTGGTTTGTTTAAACTGTCTTATTCCCCCTGCAGGTGCACTATCAGGGGGCTTTCACTTTCAGGTGAATGATGGAGTTAACTTTGCTCCTCGGCAGATCTTCAGCACAACAGCCCATGATCTGGTTCTTACCTTGCAGAAGAACCACCCTATAGAGGTGTACCCAGGTATACCTCAATCGTCAGTCCTTACAAATGACATTTCTTCTCAACGACTAGTATGGATTGAGTATAACGTGGCTGAAATGTCTCACAAACACATAAAATTATTATCACTAAGATAACTGGAAAACTGTGCATAGTAAGGCTGCTACCCTCCACTGTAATATCCAAAACAGACTCTAGGTGGCGATGCTACTTTTGGAATATATTCAAGCAAATGTAGCAGCACATCTTTTAAATTTAAGCAAAAGTGGTTTCATTAGCGCTCTTGTTTATCTTGGTAATGTGCCGAAATTAGATATTGAAATATTGTCAAGAATGGGGCGACACATTATGTTTGCCATATTTCATATTTATTTGCCATTTCTGGTGTGCAGATTTGTTTTCAGGTGTTTGATCAGGTGTTTGGAAAACTTAAGCAGAATGCTTAAGATGATAGAATATACTTTATTTTCTTTTTAACTGATGTGGGCCTGGTGCTTTTCTATAATTAAGTAAGCTGTCTAAAATGTGTTAAGAGGCTGTAGTTGCTCTTTTTATTCAGAACACAACCGTCACGTGCAGAAATTGAAGACCAGAACTCACATAAAATATATAGCATTGCTACTAAAACACTTAGTAGCTAGTCAAACATTGTTCTGTATTCTTTTTTGTTCCTCTTGAAGGCTCTGTGACACCAATCTCAGAACAGGAGCTTCAGGTTGTTACCAACAACATCAGTGACATTGGAAGGAACCAGTCTGTGGTTTTTGCTGTGACTGCACCTCCCAAATTTGGACGTCTGGTCCTACGAATGCCTGATAACTCTTTTAGAAACATTTCTACATTTACACAAAGCATGGTAGGAATTCCGGTTTTGTTTCTTTTTTTTTCTGTTTCTGCATTTCAAAAGATTGAAACAGTCTGCGAACAGAAAAAAAAGTTACAGAATCACATAAGATTTTGAAATGTATTAACTTACTAATATTTACTAATGGAATATTGACAACTAATAATAATATATTTCCTGATATTGCTGTGAAATTGCAAAAAATGATTTTATGAGACAAATAAAAACATGTTTAAATTATAACATTTTAAAAGATCACTTTATTTCCTTGGGAAGATTTCATTCAAATATTAATAAAAGGAAGTCTCTCCCTCCTGACCGGATCATCTCTCTCCCTCTCAGGTGAATGACGGGTTGATTCTGTACGACCAGAACCAGCCGGAGTCAGTTGGGTGGTCAGCTGCAGACTCCTTTTCTTTCACCGTTTCCTCTCCTCCAGCTTTTCTTCCTCCACACACCTTCACCATTTTAATCTCCTACCAAGCCAACGAACACCTGGGCAACCCCCAACACAGGACTAGACTACTAAACAATGCAGGTACCGCCTCTCTTCCAGCTGGACACGATTCTCAGAGAAGAGTTCGAGAAGGAGGAATTTTCCGTCTGTCTGTGTTTGCAAGGTGCCGTGGTGGCCGAAGGAGGCAGAGTGACCATTGACCGCTCTAAGCTCGATGCCTCCAACCTGCTGGGAAACCTCCCAGAGTCACACAGAAAGGACCACCACATCATGTACCGAGTGATTTCTCTGCCCAGACACGGAGCGCTGACCATACAGGGACACAATCTCACCAGGTGAGATCCTGCAGTAGTTGTAGATTATCTTTAAATTTTGTGCGTTGCACCAGAGGTGGCCTAATTGCAAGTGTTGAAGTCAATTTGGAGAAACATTTCATTTAATTTTAATTAAGTCTTCCTTGGGTTTTTGATGTTTTTTTCACAGCAGACAGTCAGATTTCTCTCAGGCCACCCTGAACAAGTTTGGCATCATGTATCTCCACGACGACTCAGAGACGACGAAGGACAGCTTCACTTTTCGAGCCTGGGTGGCTCCTTTGCATCTTCCCTCTTCCTCCTCTTCGTTATCCCTGTCAGCCTTTTCCTCCGATTCCTCTTCCACCTCTTTCTCTCCTCTCTACTCTCCTTCATCATCCTCCTTTCCTGCACTGGGCACAGCCTCTCATCGCCGCCCTGCGGTGGATGGCGTGGCAGTGACAGAGATGTTCAACATCACTGTGACGCCAGTCAATGACCATCCGCCGCTAATCAGGAGCAGAGCTCCGAGCATGAAGGTTGTGGTTGGGGAGAGAGTCATTCTTGGACCTGACAACCTTCAGGTGAGCCGGTGTTTTATGATTGTTCTCATTTTTACGAGTTTAATTTTCCAGCTGTTGGACCTTGAGATAAAAAGTAAGTGCAACCTGTGATATTTGCTAAGGAATCACTAATGAAAAATCAGTTATTTCTTCTATGATATATTATTTCAGACAAAGAAAGATCAGCTCTCAAATCTATTTTTCTAAATTACAGCTAGACCTGAAGCTAAGGGCACCGGGTTTTCCAAGACCAGCACTTGCAAGTTGAATGACATATTTGCAGTTTCTGGAAATTGAATTGATGTAGATGCAGAATTTGTTGAAGGAACATCCTGTTTTAAAGCTCTGTTATAAATTTGATCAAATCCAACAGGCCTGGACATTTTAGGACCCTCGGGCCACATCTGGTCCTTTAGTTGTTGACTGAAGTCCGATACAAAATGTAGTTTTTAATAAAAAATAGAGGCTTTGCAGCAGTGCACTAAAAACAACCACCTGACTCATTTAATTAGAAACAACATTCTGGATGGATGTAGTCATCTGTTTTCCTTAAAGTTTTGTCTGGACCTGGCTTTGCAGATCCTCTCGTTTGTTCTACTCGTGCCAAATAAAGACAAGTAAAAAAAAAGAAGTGAGAATAATTTGGTTCTTATCCAGACAGTCCGCACAAAAGATGTGGAAAAATGAATTGATAGCTTTCTGAATTTACCCCGATTAGTAATTTAGAAGTGTGCATGACCCTCCAGTTCGGATTTTTGTTTTTCTTACAGGTTTTACAAATAGCTAAGTTCTCTGTCATGTTTTGAATGCAATCTCCTGAACAAAATGAACCAATTCCACTCAACAGTGTGTTCATACTACTTGTTATAAAGGTTGTTGTGCTTTGATTTTGCACATTTTTTCCGAGTCTTTTCTGATGACTGTCTTATTTTATTTTATTTTTTAAGGTTGAAGATCATGACACGCCACCAGAAGAGCTGCACTACCTTGTGATCAGTAAGCCCAACAATGGCTACCTGACGTTGGGGGAAAGGCCAGAAATAGTGACCTCTTTCACCCAGTATGACGTCAACCACGGTCGACTACATTTTACACAGCAGGTGAAACAGACTAATATCAATTAGAACAGCTTTAATTTCAATTTTGGTTTTCATTTACTATAATTGCTGTGATTTTTTCCCCCACAGGGTGAGGTTTCAACTGGAGTTTTCTACTTCAATGTCACCGACGGCCACCACCGTCCGCTCTACAAGCTGTTTAGCATGGAGGTGGTTAAACCGTCGGTATCCATGGTCAACAACAGCGGCCTGTCATTGGTTCAAGGTCGCACGGCTGTGGTGCTGACAACCAACCAGCTGGCGGCTCAAACCAATGGTCAGCGACAGGCCAATATCTCCTACACAGTCACCAAGCACCCACGCCACGGACGCATCGCCATCAACGACCAGGAGGTCACCACCTTCCGGCATGAGGACCTCCAGTTTGGGCGGGTGGTCTATCACATGACTGACCTCAGCGAATCAGAGGACAGCTTCCAGGTGTCAGTGTCAGCCTGGTCTGCTGGTGTTGACTATGGGAGAGTGACGGGGCAGACGGTGAATGTTACAGTGCGTCCTCTGATCTACCTGAGAGAGCCAGTCAGAGTACCAAGTGGCATCGCAGTGAAACTGGGCAAAGCAATGATTGATGCCTCCGAACTGGCCAGAATCAGCAGGGTTGATCCGGTCTTTGAGGTTCTTTCTCCACCGAAACATGGAAAATTAGTCAAGGTAAATCCATTTGATATGATCTTGTGGTCTATCAGTTTGTAATTAAGCTGCTAAGAGCACTTTTTATTTCACGAATATTTATTCAAGTCTAAAGCTTTTCTGAAAGACCTTATCCATCCATTAATGCAAAACCTTCTATATCCTCTGCAATGATTGACACGCTAATAAAAGAACATAAATTGACAAAACCTGGAACACAGGATTTTAAAAAGAGTATATATCTAACAAGAGTATATTTTTTCCAACAGCATTTATTCTGTTTCTATGACACATATGATGTGACACACAGGACAGCTTGTCTGAGCTACTCTTCAATATGGAAAACATAAGAAATTCAAGAAAAGCAGATGTATGTTAAGCTTTCATAAGTCTGTAAATTGCTGAGAGAAAATTATTCCTCCATAAGTTTGATCACATCTACAGTCTGAGCAACAATTAAAAAGCTTAAGCATCCAGACCTGAAACAGGGCTGGATAAAGACCCAGGATCTCTCTTTATATGTTGCACATTTTTAAAATGTAATAAAATATCAGCAAACATAGTCAAGTCAAGTTTTTTTGTATTACAAATTTCAGCAATAAAGCAGTACAAAGTGCTTTACACTATAAAAACATATTACAGTAACCAGTTATAAAACAATAAAAAGCATTACATTTGATCAAATGGCATCATCAAAACCTATCTCGAAGTTTGTTCTCACTAAGGTAGGGTGTAAAATATGTTACATTTTTATTTTAATGAATACATGTGATATTATACTACTGCCATAAAACATTAGTTCAGGTTTTTAAAAATACGTCCACAGGGATGCAAGTTAGTAATGGAAATTATTCCAGAATTGAAGCTCTTAACTCAATTGTTTTGTTTCCACATATGCAGATTACCTACGATCCAAACCACGCGTTAGAGGCACTGAAGTCATTTACATTCAGGGATGTCGTTCAGGGCCGGGTTGCCATAGAAGAGACTCTCAGTGACGCCGACAATCAGATTCACAACAACGAATCTTCGCTCACAAAAGCGCGAGGCCACACTCCAGCCACACCCCTCAACGATTCCTTCACCTTCCTGCTGAAGGCCGGGAACGTCCAGCCAGCAAAGGGAGAGCTTCACTTCACCATCTTCCCCCACCACCAGATGCGCCACGGCACAAAAGGTGTCCACAACAAAGCGCACGGTGAGAGCCATGAGCGCACGACCCCCCATTTGGGAGCACACAACAGAACGACTCTGGGAGCCGGACACAGAGACTCTGCGACACCTGGTGCGACTGCCGAGAGCTCGCACCCTCACATTTTGTCAAACAAAAACCACAACAAGACTCAGCGGAAGGCAAAACCCCACAGCCGCTGGGGGAACCGAACGCGCAGTCATGGAGGACGATCAGGGAGCATCCCGGAGGTAGCAGTGGAAGAAGGCCACACTCATGCCCCACAACCCCACACTCCTCCGGTGCCAGAAATGCCGGTTCCAATAAGCCCTCCGATCCCCGACCTGGTCCAAGTCGAGATCCTCCCCCGTCCCGCCTCTGATCCCCTCCTCATTATCCTTCCTTTGCTGGCCTGCTTGCTTCTCATCATTATCCTCGTGGTTCTGATTCTGGTTTTCCGGCATCGCAAAGAGAAGCAAGCTCGGCAGAGACTGATGCACGAACTGGCTGCCGTGCAGCTGTCCACCGAGGACAGTCCATACCTGGGCCAGCCGGAGAGAAGCATGGCCATGCCCAACGTGTTGGTCACCCAACTCGGCTCCGCAAGCTGCCCCACTTCCCCCAGGGTCCCCATGAGCCCAAGGAGGAGTCTGGCTCCAGGAATGACCTTCTGGGGGCCGTTTGAATCCAACTTAGCAGGCAGGGATGGAAACATCAGAGGTCGTAACAACAGCGAAAGAGATTCTGGTGATATGCCGCAAGTTCCTCCTGCAGGATTTAAAACCTCTTGGAGATCCCAGTCCCCAACTCTTAAAGACAGCCAGTATTGGGTTTGAAGGCAAGTTCTTCATACGTAAACTGTGCCTTATGAAGGTGTATTAGCAGATATGTTTGCTTTCTATGCGTCATGTGTGGCATTTCAGGCTGATCTTACATATATAGAATATACATCTTCCATCTAAGTAGTTTAGTTTCACATGAGTTGTTTTGCTAAACTTTGCTCTGATGATGGAAAATGTCAATGTAAAGCGACTTCTGTTAAGGGCAGGAGTTTCCTAGGTTACAGTTAAACAAATATTTAATGTGGAAGGTTATTATACTTTTTAATTTGTTCCCAGACAGCTAAGTTAAACATTTAAAACAAACACATTAAATGGCTAACATACGTCTCAGTGAGATAATAAGTTATTAAAGAACCTCTTTCCTTAAATTTGATGTTGCTTCCTCTAACTTTCATTTGTCAGCTGTTAGATTGTATTTTACTATGTTTGCCCCTTCAAGTACTGTAAGTTATATGTATTCAACAAAGAAAGCATTGCAAAAGAATTCAGACCTTATGATTATTCTTTTGCTATACCTACAACTTTCAGGGTGTTTTATTGAGATTTTATGTAATACACCAACACAAGGTTAATGGACATGTTTCATTGTTTTTTTTAATGTATGTTTAATCTTGCTGTCCTTTTGGAATACAGACCTCCACACATCATATTCCACAAGTTGTTCAACTTGATAAAATTATCAACACTGTTGGCAGATATTACATTAAGCATAAGTATAAAGATTGAAAAGACAATAGTTTTTAATGTTTTGTACTGGTTTGTTTTGAAATTCTTGAAAAAAAGATAAAATGCATACAAAAATAAGGACAACTATGTAGGAGCATAAATGCTTGTGCAAGACAATACCTGCATAAACATTGCTTTGCTTTTTGAACTCTCGTGTTTCATTGGTCAAGGTTTGTAACCGTTTAAGGCAATGACTCGATGCAGCAGCTATTGTTTTATGAGCAAACACCTGTGAAATGTGCATGAATGATGTAGACTGTTGCTTCTTAAAATGCTACTTTTTTTGTCATTTTGAACCTCTCCGTTGTGTGCTTTATTAACCTGTGTTGTTTTACTCTTTACTGTTCAAATGTAAAATGGTTTTTAATAAAATATGTTTCTTAAAAATTACCGTTCGTGTAATAAATAAACTTTAAATAAAAAAAAAACTAAAAAAAAAACTCAGTTTTCTATTGCGGTAAACTATCTACCTGTCTTTTGACGGTAAAGTTGCAGATTTTAAATATATAAACTCTCACTTAGGTTTCCTTTTAAGATACATAGCTTGCAGATGTAATGCATTTTGATTTTTAAAAGTGAATAAATATTTAGCAATTTTCCCTTTTCGCATTTTAAAACTTAAAGTTTAAAACAAGTATTAAAATAAAAGTATTAATATAAGTGATGTAAAATGGAGAGTGAGTAAAGAAGGAAAGGAGGCAGTTCTAAATAATAAAGGGCCTGTGGCTAAGGTAAACTGATCTTAACTTTGTGATTGTGGTGTCAAGTATCAGGGATGTTACTGCCTACACTGGAAAAACTACACTGTAAAAAAAGTCAGTAAATTTACGGTAACAAACGGTAAAAGACCAACAGTTTTTGACCGTCATTAAGTTGAAACTGCAAAGAAAGTCAATAAATTTACGGTAACAAATTGTGAAATACCAACAGTTACTGACCGTAATATCAAAACATTTTGTTACTGTAGAAAATACATGGAATTACAGTAAGTCGACACTGCAAGAAAACTTCATAAATTTACAATAAGAAAATTGTAAAATACCAACAGTTACTGACTGTAATATCCAAAGCATTATACTGCCATAGAAAATACGTGTTATCATAACTCCATAAACATATATCCTAAGTAATTTTGACAGTCATGAATGTAGAAAATACAGAAATATATTGTAAAAATATAAGTGTAAAGTTCATAGAAAAATATTGTAATATTTCCAGCAGTTAATTACCCTAAACTTAACAGTACTAATCAGCCAAAATGACACATTTTATTTAGATATCTTTACTATATGGAACATTTAATTTTCCCAGATGCAACACTTCCATTAATGTTTCTGTAGGAACGACTGCATAGATTATATTTCTGGTCCACTTTAGACTGCATGTGCTTAAAGTTATTGTCAATGGCAGAAGCAACTTTTTCCAAGTTTGGTTCAGTAATTAATTTGAATTACTTTGAGTGTGAAATGTTCATGCATGCAAGTTAAATCTGTGAAGAACATGTTAGCTTTTTGTTTCAATACTTCAGTGTTCACTAGTGACACACAGTTATGTGTCAATTTGACTAAATTGATTAGTCAAATTGACTAATCAATTTGACTGTCTTATCTGTACATAGAGAATCTATAACTTATTATTTTGAGTCACTGATATGTTAACTGACAGAATTTTGAGCTGAACTAAG
>CAEGAF010125041.1:0-11262 GCA_903067075.1 Micropoecilia bifurca | reverse complement strand
ATTAAAATTAAATATGTTCGGCACACTTAATGATATTAGTGATTAGGTTATCCTCAAGTACTTGTATTCATCAAGTAGTTTTACTTTTAATACTTAAGTATTTTTAAAAGCCAGTACTTTTTAACTTTTACTTAAGTAAAAAGTTAATGTGGTACTTTGACTTTTACTTAAGTACATTTTTGACTGTGTATTTGTACTTTTACTTAAGTACATTTTTTGAGTACTTTCTCCACCACTGATCATAACGCTGACTAGCTGATTGTTTTTTCATCTCGTCTCTGCGTTATCGACTGATTCGTCCAGCTGAGGCGGAAAGTCACGTTGGATTTTAAGAAAGTTTCAGCTTCGCCTCCGATCTCTTCCAAAAAAAACAAGCAAACATGACGTCCGATACAATCTAAGCCACCTGCTCGGTAACTGAGATGCGACTCCCAGGCGTTTGCCTGCGTAGGCGCTGAAACGTGAGCAGACTTCAGCTGGAGCGTATGGAGCCCAACAAAGCCTGGAGGTGCGTCCCGCGTGTTGTAACCGTCTCGCTGCAGTTTATTGTGAAGCAGCAACACTCGCAGGGTGAGGGTGAGGAGTTGAGTCCCTGCTCCAGCTGAACCGAGAGGGATTATGTCGGCACAGAGAGCGCACTGTTCTCCTCCTTCTGTTTCCTCTCATTTTAACTCACAGTTTAGCTCCGTTGTTTACAGCCCAGAGGAACACCGTCCGCATCCAGGACGCTTCAGGCCGTTAGTGAGGCGTATTTGCCTGGATGATTTAAGTGAATTTAAAATGTTTAAAAATGTGTTTTTCTTTTAGTTTTTTTTAACTCCCTCAATTTGTGAACACGGACCTGATCTGAAAATGTGGGTCCTTATTGGATTATGAACACAGGAGGCTGGTTATAATCCAACTCACACTACTCCACTGTACCGTCAACAAATGACGAGATGATTGTTTACCAGTCTTACTCACATCAGTGTTGCATAATGACTTCGATTATCATCTTGCAGGATTACAGGTGTGCAGCCAAATATGGCAACGATTCGAAAACAGTGGGCTGACCCTGGCAAAACTCTGAACGTTAAAGTAATTTTAATAAAGTAGAGTTCTTATAATATGAATAATTGATTGATTGTGTACATTTATTATGTTTATTCCCTCTCATTTTCATTTAAATTAAGAAATTAGATTTATTTTATTTATTTATTTTTTAAGATATCAAATCGCTCTTGAAAGCAAATTGTTTATTTCTGGATGTCCCGATTAGGTTTTTTCTTTCTATTTTTTAATTAATTTGATACTAACGGTTAAATAACACATCTTCCATAGGTATTCCATAATTTTCAGTAATATTGTGTTTTTTCCCTCACTCAACAAAGACATTTTGGATCCTGCAGTATCTGCTTTTCTTTGATAGTAATCAAAGACATTTTGCTCTGAATGCTATACAACTAAATAAGTAGTGTTTCAGCTGCTTTGTTTACCTCTTCTGGAAAGCTGGAAATATCCAAACTGCTTTGCTAAACGTACTTCATCTAAACATGCTTGGGGCAAAGCATGAAGAGCAACATGTTGCCTTTAAATTGGTGAAATGTGTTTGGACTCTTAGCCGGAGGTGTGGCTGAGATGAACGCAGACAGTAGATCTTTACAAAGGTATCAGGAACTGAGTTTTCTTTGAGATTTTTGATACCAATCATTTTAAATAGTCCAGATTGGGACCCTAATGTTATACCTGCAGGATGTCGATAAAATAACCACTTCAAAAAAAAAAAGGGCAAATAGGTTGGAAACGCACTTTGGTTTCATTTTAGATGATGATTTTGTTGACAGTTATTGTATTGTATAGATGTATTCTGGTTACGGCTGCATGCAGAATCAATAGATAATTGTAAAGATTGAGAATAACTAGTCTCCATAGGGGAGGGTGATATAGACTTAAAGTTTGATTATAATTTTTATGGTAACAATAATTATTTTTAGGTCACCATGTGGCAGTTACAGCATGACAAATCCCCATAAAATACTACTTTTGAAAAACATAACTATTTGCTATCCGAATCTTTAGGATGCCTATCATAAAAAGAGGCTTGATTTTTATCACTAAAGTGCATCCATCCAGTAGCTGCTTTTTTTGGGTCATATTTTCAAATGAATTCATATTTGAGACTTTTATTGAGCAAACTGAAGAAAATGGTAACAATCTTCACAATACAAAAAATTTTTAAGTTGACAGGAACTTGATAATTACATGTTATTGGAATACTGGAATATTAATACCTGAGCACCAATTATGAAATCTTAAAAAATGCAAACATTCTAAAAAGACTTAAATAAGAAATGCTAAAGCCTGGTGGCCCACCAGGCCCTTAATACACTGGAGAAAACCCTGCAACTGTTTGAGGGTTTACATTTCATTAACCCTCTTTAATCAACTTTTTAAAAATCATAACAATATCAATCACATCAAGATTAATTCACCTTCTTAAAACAATGGCCCTGAGTCATTTATTGCCAAAAGATGATTTTAGCAAAAGAATAACGTGGGCCATTATTTTAGAACGGTGACAGTATGTAAAGTGTTTAGCTTTGTTTTTTCCTGCTGGTATGGGTATTCTCCTGGATCTGCAGGCTCCAGTTGGATTCTGCTCAAAGTGCAGAAAGATGTGGGTGAGGCTTCCCTGTGGCGCTCAGCAGCTGCAGGCTTCCCCCTCCTGAGTCAACTCTGCCAGGCAAACCCCCTCCACCCCCCTCCCATCCTCTGCTCCTGTACCAAGCTGCTCACTCAGTCACCCGGCAAGTCTTCTTCTCTGTGTGAGCCCCCATGGTCCGCTGACGCTCGTCGACAGCTGAAGGGGATAAAAATAGCCGTGTGAGGAAAAGAGCAGAGCCCCCTGGTGCAGGAGTGGCGCTCTGAAGGATCCTCACCGGAGCCGAGCAGCAAAGCCACACAGGGAGGACAGAACATGCTCAGTTACTGTATTGAGTTTTATTGTCCTGCCCTGTTCTGCAGCCTCTGGACAAAAACACTGGGGGTTTGTTAAGATGACTCCTTTTAAAAAGAAAAAGGCCATTCCTTTTTAAGAGATAGTTTTAAAGAGCTACTTTGTGGTAGCAGGCTGGTCTTCAGCTGCCTCCAGTTGGAGCTGGACTTGTTACTCACACTTAAGGAGGGGGAAAAAGGCTCCTTGTTGGGGTCTGTATTGATTTTAAAACTCTTTCTTCTTACCTTTATATTCCTGAATGACCTTCTCTCTTAATTGATCAGACATATTGACGTGGTATGAACTCCCCTGACTCTGAACAAAGAGTCCTGCTAACTGCTCCCAGGTCATAGTGGGTGATAAAAACCATTTTTTCAGGTTTTTAAACTACTTCTGCTGCTTTCTTCAGGAACTGGAGCTGTATGGTATATTAAATCACAATATTACTGCATGCATGCAGTATTCCAATAGCAAATAAAAGTTTGGGTGCAATATTTGGTTGGATAATACAACTGTCATGTACTCATGCTCTGCTTATCAGTGATGTTGTATATTTGGAAAGATGAATGCACTCTTAAATGCCTTAACCTGAGTTATAACATGAGCCATTATTTTACATAATGTCAGAACAATTGTAATCGTCATCAATTTTTAGTATCAAAAATAAGTCCATATATTGTACAGCTTTATCAGAGTCAAATCTGTCTTTTCTTTTAGCATTATGTGATATTTTTCAGATAATTGTTGTTGCATCAAACGTCCACCTGTTTGAGCTGGACATATACATTTCTGTAGCTTTGTTTGAATACTCAGTATTGTGCCACTTTAAGGCACCTTCAGTCATAAACACGTATATATATATATATATATATATATATATATATATACACACACACACATCTCAATCAAAACGCCAATGAAATTTGACTTGATAAGTCAACGCCTTGAAATTGGGTCTCTGTTTCTTTAAGAAGCTTCAGCAATGCTCCTCCTTCATGCCATTTACAGCCGTTCTTAGGCGTGGCAGAGTTAGAAGTAGTTCCCACAATGAGTTCGGCTGAAGCTCAGTCCTAAAATAGTGAAGCATTGTTGTGATGAAGAGCAGGGGCTTCTTAAAGAGACGGAGGCCAATTTCAAGTGTCAAGTCACAAAGTCAGATTTCTTGCAAATCATGTTTTGTACTTCATTTTTACAACAACTGAAGGTAACATAGTTACTTAAATTTGCTATAAAATGGCCTGGAAGACGCATAATTTAATCCCTTTAAAGAGTATTCATCTTTTCGAATGTAGCCCTAACTATTTACATGTAGCTCTAACTTGCATCTGTTTGTTATGGGCATCACATTATCAGTGTGCAGCGTTGCAATTGCAAATAGTATTTGAATGCAATATAAGTTAGGATGCGATATTCTAAATGCTGCATCCAGGTAGTTTTTATATGGTCTGTTGGTTCAACTCTGAATTCACACCTCCTGTGTATTTATAGTGGCCTAGATGGTAAAACCCAAAGGGGTGGGTACATTGTGAGAAAGCAAAAGAAAGGTCAGAGTAATGTAGGTCAATCATAATCATCATGGCAACAGTCAGGAATATTCGTTTTCATGTCCTGCAGCTCTAGCAGTAGCGTAGCACCTGCTTTTGATGTCTCCTACAGTCTTCTTGTCTTTTGCCACTTGAATGGTTTTTGGTCTTTGGTAACATTTAACAAGATGGCAGCATAAAGAGATGGCAGATCTCTGACCATTGCGCAGTCCCATCAGATCCTCTAGGCTCTTGGGTCGTCTCTCCCCACAGGCTTTCTAGAAGATTTAGTTCTGTGAACTGAGATGACCAGGTCACAAACAATTTTTATGTTTGGCTTGAAGCTTTCGGTCATTACCCTGTTGATGTAGCGCCCACACCCACCCCTGCCACATTTCCATCTAAAGTTTCAGAGTTCATTGAGCCATGGATTCTAACTAGGTTCCCCAGACTTTAGGTAAATAAAAAGTCCCCCAGCATCACAGATCCTTCACTATGCTTCAATTGTGGATCACAAAGTAGTCTTTTCCAGATTACTAAACATGAGATGAGTAGTCTGGCATAATTTGCTTACAGCAAGGGGCCGATGTAAAAGTCTGAGTCTTCGATTGATGCATTTATTATTTGTCTTAGCTGCCTCACCATGCCTCACTGTTTTGTACATCCTGTGCTTTTTGTTCCCGGTGTTCTGCTCTGCTCTGCTCTCTGAGAACTGACTGTCTCATTTGCCTGGTTCGTTTTCAGATAATCCAGTATCAGACGGTGCGATACGACATTTTGCCCCTGTCGCCTATTTCCAGAAACAGACTCAGTGAGTACACACTCGTCTTCTTTCATGAATCTCTCTCTCTCTCTCTCTCTCTGTCTCTGCTAAATCATCTTGGGCGTCTGCAAAACCCTTCAGACGGCGGCATGTTTTGTGCTGCTGTTTTTGTCCGGACTGCCAATCACAACACATTTCTACTGTGGAAAGTTAGGAAGTTAAACCAGTTTGTCGAGAAGGAAGTGATTGTTCAGAAAAAGATTCAGCAAAATGCACCACTTCCTCACCTCAAGCTGTGTGATCATCACTTTATTTTAGCTTGGAGTTTGTTCCTTCATGCTGTTTCTTCTTCTTCAGATGCTTTGAGGTATTTTCCTTCATGTCCACCATAGAAAGTAAAAGTGACTCTACCTTCTCAGCTCAGAGGGAAACTTGTTCAGCACCTAGAATAATTTTATTTACAGTACATGATCAGAAAATGTCTTTGTTGCTCAGCTCTAAACGTACATGCAGAGGAAACCTGAACTGCCTTTACGTAAAAGCATATAGTAGTGGTCACATTTTATTTTAACTGGACAAGATCCTCTATCAGACTGTAAACCTGTTAATTACAATGATGCTCAGCCTCTTTAGGATAGCCTGCTGCTGTTCCACCATGTTTGAGTTGAGAAAATGGAGAAGGGATGCAAATGGAAGAGGTGTAGGTGTGCTCTGGACGAGAGGCCTTTCAGTCACACTGGACCAAGAGGAAGGATTAGGTTTCTGTTCAGCTTCTTTCTCACTGCTCCGACCACTGCTAGAAATATTCAGGTCAAATTAACCCTGTCCAGTCAGGACAGGGTTGATGGTTCGTTTTCACTAACTGGTCAGCTTGTGGTCCAGTTTTCACAACCACATGTCCAGGTGAAGCAGCATTCATAAGGGTCTTTCAATCGGCACGTAGCATTGTTCTGAATTAGGTTTTATTTCAAATTATTATTATTGCAATTGGAAATAACACATCATTTCTAATTGCAAACGACAAAGAAAAATGTCCTTTTGACCCTTGTGGTCACTAATGGGTTTGGTAAGCTGCCAAGGTGAATGGTCACAGATTCTTCCAGATACAATTTTTTTATGTTTTTTTAGGTGGATTCAGCTTTGTTTACTGATGGAAATTAGATGTTTTTTTTTATGTTTTGCTGTTTTTCTGAAAATGCACAGTTGTAACAAGTCACTGTCATTCAGCCGGGCCAAACAATTCCTGTTCCCGATAAGTTGAGGTTAGAAAAATTACTTCACCTTAAATAATGAGGACAATTAACTCTGAGTTTCCTTCCAGAAGCTTCTCATAATTACTGCTGGATTTCTGGCTCATTCCTCCTGACAGAACTGGTGTTACTGGGCCGCCTTGTTCTCACACATCTTTTCAAACAAAAAAATTAAAAAAAAATTTCATATTTGTTTGCTTGCTTATTTGGATCCCGATTAGCCAATCCTGTAACAATGGCTACTCTTGGGGTCCACATCATAAAACTAACAAACAAACAAAAAACATTTATTATAAAAACAGTTACACACTTAATATTCTTAGCCAATATGTTAAATTCTTTGTGTTTAAAGACAGACTTTTTGGGTGAAAACACCGACAGAGAGACTAATGTAGAAATCAGGTCGGTGATTAGAAGATATTGGAGTATTTAGAGCAATTTACAAAACTGTTCCTTCACTGTAACACGTTGAAGATAAGTACAAGATCTAGAAATAGCCAAACCACGTGATTCCATTTTCTATTGAAAGAGGCCGTTGATAAATGCGGAGCCTGAGAATTTCCTGAGGAGTTGTTTTTATAACATAGACAAACATCAATGGTTTTTGCAGTTAAATGTTTTTACTTTCTTTTTGTTGGCTCTGTTTTTATGCATTTCTTAGCACCCCTGATAAGGATAAGTATTAAAAAAAACTTGGTTATCTTTAGTTGCTGTTGGATTATCCCGCATTAAACAGAAACAACCCTATCCTAACCCTAAACCCTTGAAATGTCAGGAAAGTAAGAATGTAAGAAAAGCTCCAATCCCCTAAACTTGCCCAAAGCTGTAATAGAACAATCTCCAAAGCTTACAGTGTAAAATTATACTGCTGCTGTAAAAGATAAACAGGTTTTGCGGGAGGGTTTAAACACATCTTGGCAGCTTATAAAATATAGAGACTCAAGATCATCTTTCTACATGCCAGATATGAAATAAAGTAAAGCATCTCATAAACTTTTTATTCCAAATATTATAAATTTAACTGCAGATGCAAAAAATGTGTGCAGTAATGCCTAAAAGCAGTGTTCATATTTTATGAGAAATTATAGATATCATGAGATAATCAGAAAAAAGTTTTGTCTATGTTATGATGCCCTTTCTCTTCTTTTGCATTTTTATTTTATTTACCATAATTTGGTTATTTGAGGGCATAAAATCACAACCGCTGTCAGAAATTTGACTGTAAAGTGCCAATAAGTGACTGTAAAAGTGGACCAAACATGAAAACAATCTGAAAAATGTTTCATTGTTGGTTTTTTTAGTGCTTTATTTCCAGTTAAACATCAAAATTTCCAGGATTTCCAACTGTGACGTCATATCTGTGTATAAGCATCACACCCGATCCTTATTGTTCTGTAAATCCTAGATGCTGTAAAGCGGAAGATCCTGGTTCTGGACCTAGACGAGACGCTGATCCACTCTCACCACGACGGCGTCTTGCGGCCCACAGTGAGACCTGGCACACCGCCAGACTTTATCCTAAAAGTAAATGGCCGACTGTCGCACAAATAACACACACGACTGTGTCTGAATCCCGTCTTCCCCGACTGACCTGTGTGTGTGTGTGTGTGTGTGTGTGTGTGTGTGTGTGTGTGTGTGTGTGTGTGTGTGTGTGTGTGTGTGTGTGCGCGCGTGTGTGCGTGTGTGTGTGCGTGGTTAAGGGAAAATTACCTCACACCAGGATTCTAGTGGGTAAGTATCACAGGCAGGAACCCAGCAGAGAACAGGTGGTGATGAAGTGAATGCTGCAGCCGAGTCAGCTCACAACTGTCGTAAATTTAGTATAAATGAGGTGGGCAGGTGAAATGTTGGTTATAACTTTGTGGTTATTAAAATTGACTTTTTATTCCTACTTATTCGTCTTTTGGTTTTTGTTCTGACATTTGCTCCTAAGTAGGTGTAATAAGCAATTACAAGGAAAATTCTGATTATTTGCATCTGTTTTTCACATTCATCACTTGACGTCTTTAACCTCAGAATTTCAAAGTACAAAAACTTAAAGAACAAATCCAGGTCAATGTTTTATTTATTATTATGAAAATAAAATCCCACTGTAGATGTCTCTAGGTGGCAAAAGTAGGTCAATGTTTGTGTTTAGTTCAGTTTAGCCTTGACAACACGGCCATAGAAATGTTTCCAGTTTTTTCATTTAGCCTTGAATATCAGCTGGAAGAATATGTTCTCTTTTTGTAACCTCAGTGTCATGTATTCTTTTTTTAATTTATTTATTTATGATTTTTCAAGGTTAAACAGCCAAGATAGAACAAACAAAGAAAAACAACAAAAAGTAAAAAAAAAAAAAAAACAGAAATCCACAAAACAGAACAATCAAAACACTGTCAGCTAAATGAAGGTCTGATAAGAGGATAAACATATCTGACTGTAGAGAGTAATCAAGCATGTTCACTTGGTCTGTTGTCCAAGTGAACAACAGACATTTCTGGAGACATTGTATCAAATAGCTCACCATGGGATATGGAATATCAATAAAAGATAAAAACAATCAATCATAATCACAGTAAAAATAATGATGAAGAAAAGATAAATAAAATAAAATACAGGTCCAGATTAATACAACAGTCATTTTAGCCCATTATTTTGTATGTATCTATTGAAAGGACCCCACACATCAAGGAACTTCTGATGATTGTCGGACAAAGAGTATCGGATTTCCTCAAGATAGATACAGGACACCATATCATTAAGCCATTTCTTAAAACAAGGCGGGGTAGAGGATTTCCATTCCCGCAGAATAACCCGTTTTGCTACCACTAAACCAAACATCAGAGACTGTTGTAGAGACATGGGAAGAGTAAGAGAGGATTTAGAGCAACCCAAAATTATCAAATGCTTATCTGGACATAAAGGCTTGCCATAAGCGTTGCTATAAAATTCAAATATCCTACACCAGAAGTCCAGAAGCTTAGGGCAGGAGCAAAAAAGATGACCCAAAGTCCCATCATCTACTTTGCATTTGTCACATTTTGGTGAGACGCAGGGAAAAAGCTTATTAAGTTTGTGTCATGTATTCTTTAACAGGAAGTTACAATTTAATTTCTAAAGCCACGTTTTCTTGAAGTAATCAAAAACTCTACAAACTATGTGCTTTGAGGAGTTTTTTTGCTTTCTCCTTTAGAAATTGGATTGGATCTGATCATTTCTATGAAATTTGCTAGTTTCTTTAAGAGTTTACCAAAGATTGTAAAAACAATGGTGTTGCAAGGATGTTCCAGTAATATTTTTTTTTCAAACAGTTTCATTTCTGGCCCTAAAGAAGCTGTTTTGTCTCTAAAACCTATCTTTAGATTTTTAGGGGGACCAGAAGCTAACTCGGTTTGGGAACAGATTATCCGAGTTCCCTTTTACTGAACTAAGAGGTACTTGGGTACTCTTACTTGCTAATATAGTTTCTTCATATTTTGTTGTGTCCAATATCCCTTGAAAATAATAAAATGTAAGCAAAAGTGCCTAAGATTTATTGTACGATACTATGTCCATAGATCAAACTAAACCATGAGTGTCAATTCTTCAGAAGTCCGGTGCAGGTGTGTCAGCGACGTGTCACGGAAATGATATCTTGCACATATATTGTCCCTGTCAGCAAAGGGCACCGGGAGACAACTTCCTAACTTACACTCCAGCACCCTTGAGCTCCATCACAGTTCACTACACACATACAAGCTCCTGGTACCGTGTGGTACAGGGTTCCCTTTCCACTTTTATTGTCCTACTACATGTTTGTTCTCTTGTATTTGCAGACCATTCACGGAGCAGATCTATCTGCAGAGAAATCAGCGCCGCAAACACGAGTGATCTCATCCCTCACCTGCTGGTGGGGCGGCTGAGGATTCCTATCCAGGCACGTGGACGGACACACACCAGCTGTAGTCGTTAATGGACTGCTCGAGCGGAAACGCAGGGAAAGGTGTGCAGATGCAACTTATTTCTTAAATCAATCAGGAAGCTTAAAGCTGCACAATGTAGCTTTAAGCTTCATTAAAATAACTTTTACTTACAACTCTGGAAAAAATGAAGAGACCACTGCACTGAGTCCCATTGAAAACCTCCTGGTTATTCCACCAAATATTGATTTCTGAACTCTTCCTGAGTTAAAACATTAGCATTGTTGTTTCCAAATGAATATCAACTTGTTTTCTTTGCATTATTTGAGGTCTGAAAGCGCTGCATTTTTGTCGTTATTTTGACCATTCCTCATTTTCTGCAAATAAACACAAAATTTTTGTTTGGAACTTTGGAGACATGCTATCAGTAATTCATAGGCAGTAATTCCTCTTAAAGAAACTGGATACGGACATGCAGCATCTTCTGGGGTTTGGTACTGTACCTGGAGAAAATGATATTTTCTTCTCGTATAAGTAAAAATGGTGTCCTAATTCAAGCACCAGCTGACAGATGGGACTGGCACCCTTCATTTGGTTGATGATCGATAGAACTGATTCGACAGAAAAACTCAAATCAGACTGTGGTAGATTAATACCCTTTCACGTAAAGAATGCAAAGAGAACTCTTGGTTCCAACTGTAGACGATGTTTTTCACCCTTTGAAAGACTGATTTACACTTGTTAAGAAAATATATTTAAAATAAGCTAGTTTTAAAATTTAACATGACTTGATTGAAATAGCCTAATTATAGTTTTAAAATTTATAACTTATTCTGGCCTTTTGACCTTTATTTTACCTGTAGTTAAGGCA
>CAEGAF010125027.1:0-13889 GCA_903067075.1 Micropoecilia bifurca | reverse complement strand
TCGCTTTTTTGTAACGAGTAACTAAACCACACATTGAAAATGTATCGGAGTAAAAGTATGAAATTAAGTTCGGAAATATAGTGAAGTAAAAGTGATTTATCAAAAATTTTCGTACTCGAGGAAAGTATGAAGTACTCCAAAGTATACTTAAGTAAAGTAGTGAAGTATTTTTACTTCGTTACTATACAAGACTTAGGATCCTACACTAAAAAATCTCATGATATAAAACCAACATGAACATAGAGCCCACTTTGCTTGCCTGTTATTGCATCACTGGAGTTTAATTTCCAAACAAAAGGAAAAAAACAATATAACATTGATGTAAAATTTTAACATCTACATAAAATTTTGACCGACTTGCTTCCAGAGCCAGTCAGATGTTTACATACTGTATGAATGTTCCATTGAAGTTGCAGTACGCAACTTAAAAATATGGTTTTTCCATATTTATTGTGGTGACAGTTTGCTGTGAGGCAGATAAATGAGAAACAACTCACTGATGACGATTCTCTGACATCATCGGTGGCCATGCTAACTGGTGTTAGCATTCATGACATTATCTGGTGACAGGGACAAGTTGTAGTGTAGCGGGGGGAATGAGCAACGTGCTGAAGAGGGAGACTGGACTGACAGACCCTCCTGACTGACTGGTTGTTTCTAGTTGGTTCTGGGGGAAGTGGGAGCACAGCTCCATTTTTTCAAAGACTGTCTGATACTGTCACGACATAGTGACAATGTCAACAAATGTGCAAAAAAATTACATATATTTTTATAAAAGGTGTCATTATATGTCTGGACCGAGACCACAGAAATTCAAATGAATCTAATCAAAATGGATTAATTTTGATTCAATGTCTATTTGATAAAGTCCACAATAAATTCAACTATAACGCCCAGGTGTTTTTTTTTTCTATTGCACGTCTATACTGACGTTGTGTGAAACCTTACAAAAATGGTTCAAATGCATCACTGAAAGTGGAAAGCATAACTGGTGATGAGTTCAAGTAACTTTCAGAGCAGGAGCGTCCTGGCTGGACCACCTACCCAGACCATGTGATGGACGGTGTAGACGTCACTGTCCCCCATGTAGACCCTGATGGCTCGCAGGGCAAAGCCAAACCTCCTGCCAGAGCTGTGTATGACCACTGGGGGCCTGAGGCAGCTGATGCTGATAGGCAGGTCCCGGCTGGGGGACGAGTCCCGGGAGGACGGGTTAGACGACAGGGACAGAGACGATTTGGGACTTAGAGGAGGACCAGCCGAGTCATCTGGTTACACAACAACAAAAAAACTCAAATGATTAAATGATTATGTCACTCTAACTGGGATTGCATCATTATATTATCACCAGCTTTCTTTCCGTTACAGTGTGTGCTATACCTTGTCTATGTTCTTTGTCTATATTTGAAAAAACTGAAAATTTTAACCATATGAATGTTTTATTAAAGATTCAATTGTGGTGTTTCCATTAATTAAGAAGCATGAATAAGTCAATAAAAAACACTCTGCACTATCATTCCCCACTACTTCCAGTCGTTGTTTTCCTTTCCGCCAGTACTAAAATCCGGCTGTCCATCATGTGACTTGTGTAATACAAAAAAAGTTTCTGTTGCAGTTTTGTGAAATACATCTATTTCAATAAGGCTGAAAGATCACCTCATCCCAGCAAAAAACTCTTTAGCAAAAAATGTTTTTTTCAAATCTTATGTGTTTCCATAAAGCAAATTTATTGTCAATTTATTGTAATTTCAATTTGTGCAACTATTTGATCAATGGAATGGAGCAGTTGTTTCGCACAATGGTATCATGTCCTCCCTGCCAGGCAGTAGGCGTAGCGTCTCAACATGACGGTCCTACCTGGGGTAATGATGAGGGACAGACCAGAGATAGAAGCAGACTTGGGGACATTTCCAGCAGGGGACCTGGGTTTCTCTGGGGTCTCCAGCTGGTGGGCGATGCGCCGCGACGCGCCTCTGCGGAACGATGGCCGCGTCCCCGTGCTGTTGCTCCGCAGACGGATCCGCCTCAGGTTGGAGACAATCCCGTCTAGGAGCAGGTGCAGAGTGTGAGAGTGGGCATTCTAATAATGAGCCAGAGAAAAAACAGAAAGGAGCTTTACCTTCCTCCTCAGTGGGGATGGCGAAGCGAGTTGCTGCATCCAGGCTCTGCGTGCTGTTCATGACCGGCAGGTTGCCGCTGCGTTCTGAATGTGACGAGCTGGAGGAAGCACGAGGACGAAGACTGCACACACGACGCGAAGCAGAAATGTTACGGTTTCAGTGACATTGGGAGGAATTTGGTAAAAGATTGTTGTTAAACTCATGATAAATAATATGAAATGGAAATAGCAGATGAAATCTAATTTCTGAGAGTGATCCTTTATTTCAAACTGCATTGAGAGGCTTATAACAATGATGTAAAAGCTAAAGACTAAAACAATGGTAATACTAAATCTACTGATCTGCCCTTTGAGTGGCAAAGAATCAGGAGAAGTTCCAGCTTTCACACTGATCTGTGACAGGCCATAAAACAACATGAGTTCAGGCCAGTGGAGGAGACGCTCTGCTTCCACTTTGTTTAGATAAAGGAGACAACAGATGTTGATCTTGAAAACAAATTGTAGGGAGTTTCTAACCTTTTAGAGGGTCAGAGACAGCTCCTGGTTGGATGAGCAAAGATTCGCCTTATTTGAATAAATTAAAGAGAAGAAAATGCCTTTACTATAAAAAATTTGTGCACATGAGGAACAAACCAGATTTTGCTTTTGCAATTCTGCTAAGATGTCTTTGCTTTCTGTTTGTAGTTTCCATCTTTTGTCCTTTTCCCTCCCTACCTGAATCTTCAGAGGTAAATTAATGTGTTGTGTGTGCTTTGAGTTTTCTGTTGTTCTTTTGTGGTGATAGTATATATCTGTCTTGAATAAATGCTGATTATTGGGACGCTGTTATCTCTGTGTGATCTCAGTTCTTTGCGCACAGCATTTTTAAAAATCCGGGTATAAGAGAGGATATAACGAGTAAAAGACAGGAAACGGTGTGAAATCCACCGGTGGCATTAGCACCCAAACGGACAAGGAATATTTATAATTCATCTTCTCTTAACACTAACAAAAAGCGACAATCTTAGATCAGCCAACGATGTAAGATTGTCATAAGGAGAAAATAGGGGCAAAAAATTGTGTAGTATGAACTACTGCATTAGGTAGTCGGATGGCCCATCTTCTCTATTTAAATCTAGTGATTACTGAAGGTAAATACAGACTTCATAATCTGCTCTCTTTTGGTTGAATGCAATATTTATTTGCACTTTGGCTTTATGTTGTTTAGTTTTTATTCAAGTACGGTTTTGTTAATGGAGAGTGAGAATCTATTTTATTTTTGTTTTTGGTTGTTTTATTTAGTTAATCGGTTCCAGTTGCGTGTTCTTTAGAAAATAAAGTGTATCCATCTATGGCAGAAAATCGCATGCGTTATTAGTCACTTCCATTAAATCAGTGTCAAAAGGTCTTGAAACAATATTATCGTTTATCGCAATAATTTTTTAGACAATTAATCGTCCAGCAAAATTTGTTATCGTGACAGGCCTAGTTGACCCTAGGTCGTTCCTCTTTTGGTCCAAAAATAATAACTTCAGTTTTGTTTCTGTTCAGCTGGAGAAAGTTATGGCATAGCCACACGTTTATCTGTTCTAAGCGTAATAATTCTTTTATTTTTTTTCTAGGTTGTGTGTGTTTTTGACTTGTAAAAAGAAATGTTAAAAAAATGAACATTGGTTTGGATGAAATGGTGAGATTTTGAATCTGGTAAATGTCTGGGCTTGTTTGCCAAAATGGGATGATTTTGAATTGAGCTCCACCCAGAGAAAAACAACTACTGAACACAACATCTGCTGCTTCTCAGCACACCTGTCCTGAAACAATACCTGCAGCCAACTGAACAAACATCCTGTAGTATTCACTTCTCAACTGGAGTGTACTTCAGTTTTTAATGGCTGAAGTACACAAGTCTGAAGGGATCATTTAGTTTTTTCTAAACTAATTATTTTTAGAGGTTAAGTTATTTTTCATTTACGTTTCCTCTAAAGTTTTCTAAATTGATCAGACATGTCACATACAGTTTGTGAGATAATTTTATTGATTTATTATGAATTGCAACCAGTATGTTGCAATTTAGGTTTTTTTTTAATCTGGCAGCCATAGTTGAGAAGTTTGTTTTTTTAAAACCCTTCAAAACTAAAATCTAGGTTTGCATATGAGTAAAGAAAAGTGTAGATAAAGTCTGACCAAGATCATCTTAGATCCATATTTCAAATGCAATTAATATGAATAGCTCAAACTGAACAATTCTATTTAAAAAGCAAAGAATTAGATGCTTGTCCTGAGTAATGGAATATGACAAAAGAGTTGGAAAGAAACTGTTTTAAATCACTTTCAAGGCCAAACTTAAATCTTCAGCAGAAGTAAATCATATTTATAGCAGGACATCAAGTCCTGCTCAGCATTCTGAAATGTGAAAATGTGGAAAAACCAATATGACTGTAGTTCTAATGAGTTTATATATACATTACAAAAAATATGAGTATTACTTTTGAATCTTTTAGGAAGAAAACTATAGCTAAGACATAGTATTTTCAGTAGTTTCAGGGACTCACCTCCCTCTGTGTCCATCTGTCCTCCTGTCTCCAGCAGCCAAGTTCTTGTGTCCGTCTCCCGGTGAGAGGACTCGCCTGCCATCCCAGCGGTCTTCCTTCTCCTCACTGTGGCTTCGCTCAGACGATGACAAGCTCTGATTGGATGGAGTGGAAGTGGACAGGTGCTCTGTGCTGCTGTACACCTGCACATCAGAAACAAACATGTCATCTATTACAGCATATATGTGTATTTCTCCTTACATAAAGAGGAACTGAAACACAGCCGTTATCCAGCAGGGTGAGGTGTACCTTGCTGAAGCGGTGAGCCACAGAGGAGAACTGTCTGAGCTCCAGAGACGACTCGTCATCGTTGGTTTCATCATCATCTGAGCCCAGGTGACAGTAGCGCTCCGACCGTGCTGCAGGATACAGCATCATCATCATCATCATCATCATCATCATCATCCTCAACTGAAGAGCTTTAACACCAGTCACAGCTGAAAAAGTGCTGAGCATCAGTAATAAATAAAATGCATAAAAATAGTGACAGAGCTAACACAATAATAAATTTAACACAATAAAATGCCACAGTTAAACAGATAAAATCAATACTAACACAGATTAAATAAAATCCAAGTCTCAGTTGGTTGAAGGTCAAAATAAGTGTTCAGACTAGTTTTAAACATGGACAGTGAGGGGTCTGTAAGATGTACAAAGGCAGAGCTGTCCATAGCTCAGAGTAACAGAGAAGCTTCCACTTACAACTGAGAATGACCAGGAGCAACTGGTCAGCAGACCAGAGTGACCCAGAAGGAGTTCTGTTAAATAAGGCGAGGCAAGTCTGTTTAAAACCTTCAAAAACAAACAAAATAACTTTAAAATGAACTCTAAAATATACGGACAGCCAGTGGAGAGAATCCAGGACAGAGGTAATGTTCTCTCTCAAATGTTCCTGTTAGACGAGAGCAGCAGTTTGCACCAGCTGACTTTAAAATCAAGGTCATTTGGAGTCAACTCCAAATGACCTTGGAATAAATTTGAAGGAATTAACAAGTTTTTCATTCTGTTGGCCTGAAAGAATAGATTTGACCTTTGCTAGTTTTTGGAAATGATGAAAACTAGACTTGACTGTGCCGACTTTAAACTCGGCACTTATTTGACTGCCGAGTTTAAAATTACTGTCCATCTTAAGATCAAGTCTGTAGCTGTGGACATAAGGTATTTTTTTTTACCAGAATCGGAAACAGAACTGAGTTGATGCCGTTACCAGACCTAGTAAATGTTTTGACATCTGCACATTCAAATGTGTTTCTGAAATTATCTACGCACTGTCAAAATAACTCGTGTCCTCTTCAGACTCCAACTGAGGTACGAACTCAGCTTTCTGTCTCAGGAGGCCGTTCCAGTCCAGGCCCAGGAAGAACATGTGACTCTTCACCTCCTTGGTCCCAGCTGGAGTAAAAGGAAACCAGTCATTATTCTTTCAAAGGGTTAAATGTGCCCCAAAAACACTTAGCTGATCAGTATTATATATTTTCCAGGCACACCCTGTCACTTTGTGGCGCTATCAAGTAACGACTTGACATTGGGTCTCTGTTTCTTTAAAAATTTCTGCTCTTTCTGAAACTTCACCTTCAGGAAGTCATCACAACATGGCTCCTCTATGAACTCTTTAACAACGTTTTTACCAGCTCTCCACTGAGAAGTTTGCCAACTGCTGCTGGATAGTCTGAAGGAGCTGAGTGGGAGCTGCTCTGTGAGGAGAAGCATCGCTACCACCCATCCGTTTTGCACAGATGAACAGTTGGAATTAAAAGATTTCTTAATGACCTTAACTGAAATTAAATAATTTCTCAAATATACATGAAAGAATCAAAGCAACACTCCATTTAACATAACTTGATGTAGAGCTCAAAAAAGTCAATTTAACATAATACTGCCCCTTTAACCTCTAACCATGCAAAATGGAGCTCAGGTTCCACGATAAGGGCTACAGTGAGTGTGGGAGTGTTATTTTAGACATGAATACTAGGAGAGGGGGAAAACAGCAATTTACCATCAAATCAGAAACAGAACTAGATCTATGCCGTGTTACCAGACCTGCATAGATCTGGTAACACAAATTTGCATAGATAAAAATATCTATTTGGTCCACAAATATTGTGCACCAAAACCAGCTATTTTTATATATAACATTAAGTTCGATTTTCTAGCACATCAGCCGGGTTCCAGTCTTTACTTTGTGGCCGTCTGGGAGGGTGTCACGTCCTTCCCGCACACAGACAGAACGAGTCTCATTGTTCCACTAACCTGTTCCCAGGCGCTCCAGAGGGTTCTGCCTCAGCAGTCGGGTGATCAGATCCTGAGCATCAGCTGGCAAAGCATATTCCCCTTCTGGCCAGATGATGTCATCTTAAACAGGAAGATGACATCAGTTATTGCTCCATGTCCAGCAATTACTGGACATGGAGTTTTTCTCCACCATGAAGTGTGCACAGGAGCCAAGAATGATGCTTGACTGCGAGCCTCTTAACTCAAAGTTAATGTTACTACAGAGTAGTAATGTTACTACATTAAGTGCATCCTAAGACTGGTGGGCAACCAGGGTTTACTTGTCCCCCAGTTTTTGGTACAGTAACATTAGCTGGGCAATTATGTGATTAATGGAAAAGCAATTTACCATTCTGACTTTGACTGTCTGCTTACCATTAACAACCTGACCAAAGAGCTGCTCTGGGGTGTCTCCAAAGAAAGGCACACAGCCAACCAGAAATTCGTAAAGGATCACACCCATGGCCCACCAGTCCACAGGTTTGCCGTAACCCTGCCTCAAGATGACCTCAGGAGCGATATACTCTGGAGTGCCACACACCTGAACACAATGGGAGAAAATGAGGGCTGGTGGTGAGCTCAGTTTCACAACCACCACTAAAAATCTTAAGACAAGACCCACACCTGTTTGTCTATGAATTCTCTGGTGTCTTTTTCAATGTGTCCCTCATATAGGTTTGTCGTCATATTCATTAGCCCAATCTTTGACAGCCCAAAGTCTGTCAGCTTAATGTGGCCCATGGACGTGATCAGCAAGCTACAAAAAAAGAAAGGAAGCAGAGCATAAGTCAGAGAGCTAAGAGAAGTTTACATCTAACAATAACCCAGAGGCCAGAAGCTCTGAAGCAAATTAAAGTAATTGTGTGAAAGCAAGAGTAAGTTGGAGAAGGTTTGTTTTGTACAGCTGTCAGCTGTCGGCTCACTTGTCAGGTTTGAGATCTCTGTGCACAATGCCATAGTTGTGAAGGTACTCCAAGGCAAGTACGGTCTCTGCAAAATACATCCGGGCCATGTCGACAGGGAGGGGGCCGATGTTCTTCAACAGGTTGGCACAATCTCCACCTAAAACAGAAACCAGGTCATCTAAACGAATCTTTTCACACCTTTCAGCATTTTGAGTGAAATATAATCAATGTATGCTAAATTATGACTAGTGACACCTTCATGCCTCTGGAGACAATTTGTTACATCCACAATAGAATCTATCAACAGGACTGAAGAGCACACCTCTGGACTTTATGGAAGAGTTGAGTTTGGTAGAAATAAATCTATTGATGGAAGAAAGCCATAAGAATTTCCCTTTACGCTTTTCCACAAGCCACTTCTTCATCAGTCTTAAAATAAGCAAAACTGATACAAAACAACACAACTGTGTTGCTTCACAATCCAATAAATTGTGGAGGCAATGTGACAAATTGTAAGTAGGTTTAGAGGGTTATTCATAATTTTGTAAGGTTATAAGTGTTCATTTTAATATGCATCTTTAGATGTCCTGTGTATCCAGTTACCTTCAACATACTCCATGACCATGCATAGGTGCCTCCTGGTCTCAAAAGAACAGAACATGGAGACCACAAATGGATTTTCAGCGAACGTGAGGATATCACGTTCCACAAACACCTGCTGGATTTGGTTCCGAAGAATCAGGTTTTGTCGGTTAATCTTCTTCATGGCAAAACGTTGGCGGGTTTCTTTGTGGCGCACCAAATATACGGCCCTACATGGCAGGCACGTAGACCGATGAGGAGAAAGACGACAGGATGGAACAAGACAGGAAGAAAAGACATTAGTACTAATCACCTTCCCAACAACATTCAGATCAAACTGATGTAAACAGAGAATTTCCACCGAGTCAAACAAAACAGTGTTGCTCACCCGTAGGCTCCGTTGCTAATTAGCTTAATAGTCTCAAAATCACTCTCCAGCGGTTTCCTACGAGGAGGGGTGCAGGCAGCTCGGCTCTGCATCCAAAAAGAAGCAGGTGTGTCAACCTGAAGCAACAACCAATCATTTAAAGCAGTGGTCCCCAACCTTTTTATCACTGCGGACTGGTCAAGGCTTGGCAATTTTACTGCAGCCCGGAAGGGTAGGAGGGTAGGGGAGGGGGTCACATACAATATTAAATTTGTTGCCCCAATTTTTCCGTTATGATAATTTTAGAGCGTTCCAAGTTCCAAGATTGTCACTGCTATAATCGTAGCCAATACTCCTGCCTGTGTGGTGTTACATAGAACGTTGGACCGCTCTGATCTAAAATTGGACATATTCAACATGTTGGAGTGCCTCTTGGCCCTTTTATCACAGTGTGTAGGGTTTTCCTTGACTGGAAGCATGAACGCAACCCGTTGAACTTGTTTGGAATTTGGGAATCCCAAACTGCTGACACCGCACAAGTGAGAGCCCAGTTTAGTGCACAGAGCAGCAAATAGAGCGGCTGCTCTAACAATCTTTATCTAACATCTTTTCTTTTTGTTACGTCTTTTATCGCTTAAAATGACTCCACGAACTATCACTATTGCTTCTACATTGCTGGACATGTTTGTTATTCTAAATTCATGTATACTTTGTTGGGGTTCTACAGGGTTTTCTTCTGGAAACGAGATTTTTGTGAGTGAAATTGATTTGTGTGTTTTGTGTTGATCCTATCGTGTGGCTGGACACACGAACCGATCGAACTTGTACTTTTATTAGCTCTTGTGTGGCAGCAGGTTTGGAAAATCGACCGACAATTCTTAAATTGTGCCGTGTGAACCAGTTTTAAGACTCACAAGCTCTACTTCTCTCATCTTGACCACTGCCCTATAAAGCTCTCTGACTCATATCTCTTCAAAATAAGCTACAGATGCGCCACAAAATGAACATTTACTTTTATAAAAATTTTAACTCACAATAACGACAAATCAATGGGAGCCCTAAGCTTGTTTCTCTGCAACAAGATGGTCCCACCTGGGAGACAATGACACCCTGTGTGTTGCTTAAATGTACAGGGCGTTTTGACTGGAAGTATTGAAGTAGTTTTGAAGCTTCTTTGCCTCATTAGCGAGCCGGTTGCCGCATATCATGCAGAGCGGGCTTGGAATCTGAGAATGACCTACTGAGATAAATCCATCCTCCTGTCTCTTCTCTGGGCCTTTTCCCCTTTGCAAATAAACTTTCCATAGACATCTGATCCGTTTCTTATTCATTTTGCTGCTTATGGGTTCAACGTTGGCACGCAAGACGTAACCGAGGGAATCCGGCTAAAGAATTTTCAAAATAAAAGATCATCCAGACTCGGATAATATGTAAATGGGAATATTTAATTATTTTTTGTGCGGCCCGGTACCAATTGGTCCATGGACTGGTACCGGTCCGTGGCCCTGGGCTTGGGGATGACTGATCGAAAGGATTTTATGTATAATCGCTGATTAAAATGTAATACATTTCATCATCACAACTCATTCACTCTAAGAGTTCTTGGGTAGCTTGCAATGCAACAACAAACCTGTACTGGTGTTGCCTCTCCAGAGTCATCAGACTCCCTACTGGCTGACCTTTGACACGGACTGGTCTGATGCTCCAGATGGACCATCTCTGCAGGAAAGAGGAGAAATTGCATCAATTAACTGCAGTCAGGACAAGGATTTAATGCAGGCATTTGGAATTTCAGTTTATTCCTAATCATAATTCACTCCATACCTCTAAAGCAAACAAGTAGAGCACAAAAGATCTAAAAGAAACAAACAAAAACAGAAAATGTCCTAACTTCCCACATATGACCTCCCTTACGTGTAAACATTTTTATACATGTTGTATGTGGCATATGCAAGTACACACACGTTTGTATTTCTACCCATATGAATGAATGTTTAATGTCCATTCATTTTAGTATCTGGGCCTTTTCCCCTTTGCAAATACTACTTTTTGGGCATGTGGACTAGATTCAATCAGCTCTATTTCTAAGTCCAGTTTGTAGACTTGGTTTTGATGAAACATTGTTTTGTTTGCCATATAAAACCATGATCTAAAAAAGGTCTGAACGCCAAGCAAGCGGTGCATATTTATGGCTTCTCATGAAAATACAATCAATGAGTTGCAGAAAGAACAAAGACCTAAGCTGGACTGCTGCATTAAAAAAAATAGAGAATATTTCAATCTAGAGCAATGAAAATACAAATGTGTTTTCTCAAAAATTCTGATTTTCTTTATTAGAAAACTGAATAAAGAATAAGTTCTGAAATGTAATTTTAATTTTTTTCTCTTCCAGACAAAACAAATGCGTACTTTTCTCATCTCTAAGAACTAAGAATAGCAGACACATTAATAACATTAACATTTCACTTTAAAATATGAGTGGAAACTAGAGATGTGCCAATCAGGTTTTTTCCTGTCGATACCGATCACCCATGAGGGTCGATCACCGATAAGATCACATTATTTTTTTATTTTTTTTATCATAAACACTACCGGTTACATTATGTGGAAAAAGGAACCATGAATTCACCTTAATTTAGACAAAAAAATTGTTTTTAATAACTTTTTCCAAGAAGAAAACTAAACAAAACAGGCATTGTGCAAATTGTACTGCTATTGGTAATACTATCTTTAACAGACTGATAACATATGAGGCTCTGAAGAAGCTAAATAATGCAAAGAGAAAAAATAAAACCTCTCAACATTGCCAAAAAATTCAAGTATAAAATTTAACATTCAAAGGCAAATACAGGATCCATTACAATAAACAATCCTGAGTTACAGAATGAAAACCTCCTGATAGCATGGCGGCTAGCTGGTTACTGCTAGCTCTGATTGGCTGTTTCTGACTGAGCGGAGTAATTATGCAGAACAGGGAGGAGATTGATTATTTTTTCAGAGATTATCTGTCTCATGTTAGGACAGCGAAAGTTTTAATACATATGTAAAATTTATTTTTTTTAGGTTAGATGCTGCAGCTTTAAGCAGAGGTTCGGTGCGAGAGTCACTACCAGGTGGAGCAGAAGCAGCTCTGTCTGTCAAATATTACTACCTGTAGCGTAGCAGCGGTTCAACAGCGAGAGCAGAACCAGCATTTTACATCGCAGCTCGAAGACTAAAATAATTTTGCGGGTTATTTGTTTAGCTTTCTGACCGTCATGCTAATCCAGGTGAGTGTTTGTAGCTGTGCGCTGCTTTACCTTCTATCTGATCCTCCATGTCTTTTTTATTGCAGTGAGCCTCGATGTAGCCAAACTCCGTCAAGTATGGCATTGTTCTTATGCCGTTTTATTAGAGTTGTTGTGTTGATGCATTTTGACCTGCTTCAATTTTCCACCACAACAGGCAAACTTTCCCATTCACTCAGTGCGTTATAGTTACACATCGCTTAGGATTTGTTGCTGCGTGTTTGCGCAGTGTGAAGGAAAGAGGAGACCAGCTGCACAGGCAGGCTGCAAAATGAGATGCAGGTGATCGGTATCGGCAACAAGAGCCAATGATCGCTGATCACCGATCATGCACTTTTTCACGAAAATCAGCCAATTATGATCCGTGACCGATCAATCGGCACACCTCTAGTGGAAACCGTCATGTTTCATATATTAGGCACACATAATTAGTAGGGATTTCGTCAGCACCTTCTAGTGGATCTCTAGTGAGGCCAAGCTGGCTGATGATGTATCGGGGAATATCAGTCTTAATGCCCTGGCCTACTTTGGCTTGGCCCTCTGCAGCCTCCAAGCGCTGGTAGAACTCCTCTGGATCAAACTCCTGCAGAGAAAAAAACCCCAAACATTCAAATACAAGGTAGTCAACATCAGTGGCTGTTAGAGATTTTTTGGTATTATCATTTTGGATATTACTTTAGTTCATATTCAGTCTAATATTAATTGGTAGTAAATCAACATTCAGTCTAATGTGAATCAGTAAATGACATACAGTGCGAATATCTGTGTTCTTGAAAACTGATTGTTCCCTTCAGACAGAGCTAGATGACCTGTGTGTTAGATAGAGCCAGCCAGCCTGTCGCCTGTTTCATTGTTATCTTTTCTGACTTCATTGTTTATCTTTTCTGACTTTGCCATTCCAAATAAAAGTCCTGCTCGAGCAGAGAGACGGCAGAACGCTCTGTGATCGACTCGGAGGAGTAGAGTCGCTCAGTCTTCTCCTTCTGCAGAAGTTTGGTCATATAATTCATATACGTTGTCTGTGGTTCTTTCTTTTATTAAAAGGTTTGAGGAAAAATACCTATCAGTGGCTTTATTTAACTCTCACAGTCTTACATTCTGCAATAAAAATGACAAGGTGTTAGGAGGAACAAGAAGCAAAGCATTCTCCACCTCAGTGATCCGAGCTGTACTTTACCAGACAACGATCTCATGAAGAAAGTAGCACCGTTATCAGAATCACATCAACGTAAACAGACTGCAGCAATGGTGACCTGAAGGATTCCTGGGTGACCTGGGTTCTTCACAGAAAAAATCCAGGAAGGATTATAGTCCGTATTTTCCCAACTATGAGCCGCACACCACAACCCCAAAGTTTATTTTTTAAACCAACACACACATATAAGCCGCAGAAATTTCTGCCGCTCCAGGTGTACCATAACGATGCAGCAGCAGCAGAAGGAGGCGGACAGCCAAAATTTGAGCCATAACAGGTCAATTGAATATCACATTTATTACAGTTGAAAAAGTTGCCAAGATTAGATTTAACAGAACTGATTACGGTAGTTTCCGAACGGCAACTGTAACAGTAAAAGTGCTGATCCTTCGGGTTGCTACTAGCATGAGGCTTCTGCATGTTGGTGTTCTCACTAAATACTGAATATGACCTATTTGGGTTGTCTTGGCCCTTTTATCTCAGCCTGTGGTTTTTTCCCTGACTGGAAAAGAGAATACAACCTGTTGAATGTGACAGGTAGCCAATCAGAAAGCACGGTGACGTCAGAACAGAGGGGAATCCCAAACAGCTGA
>CAEGAF010125018.1:0-48636 GCA_903067075.1 Micropoecilia bifurca | reverse complement strand
ATATCAGCCACTTCAGTTATTTGTCGGTGGTACATCCCATGTAGGGGCTTGTCCTCCCATGATGGAACCTCTAGCACCTCATCCTCTGTTCACCATTGCCTGAGACATTCGCTGAGCATATTGTCCGTTTTATATATATATATATATATATATATATATATAAATAAAAAAGCCTTGGGTCAGAGTCATCCAGCTGGGAAGGCAAGATTTCCCCACCAACAATATGCCAACTAACATGGCAATC
The DNA here is from genome assembly GCA_903067075.1 of Micropoecilia bifurca. NCBI lineage: Eukaryota > Metazoa > Chordata > Actinopteri > Cyprinodontiformes > Poeciliidae > Micropoecilia > Micropoecilia bifurca. The sequence goes on along the minus strand of CAEGAF010125018.1, from coordinate 48,392 downwards.
TGCAGTGCGCACTTCTGAGAAGAGGCTTACACGAAAAGCAACCCGAATGAATACTAGATGGGATCCAGAAGAAACAACAAAATCAGGCTGAAACCCACTGCAGTTCCACCATAACACAGCAAAGGTAGAGAGGGGAAGAATGACACCAATGGGGAGAAGAACTAAACCAGAGACCCAGCTTTCACCTGGAAAAAGGTCGGTGGAGAGAATTATTGCATTTTCCAGAGGTATTAATATTTTGTAACCTAATTGTATGTATGCTAAATTATTTATCCATCTCATCTTGGTAGATATATTCCCATAAAAAGATCTAAATATCTATAAATGTAAAGATACATTTCCAAATTCTTAGTGCACTGGAATTAGCAGCGAGCATGTTTTCCATTTCAATATCTGCTCTTCTTCAATGTTTTTAGCTGCATGACGAGGCTGAAGCAGAGGATAAATGACATTAACAGTGCTGTACTTATAACTTTCAAAATGTTTACATTTACACGTTTCCTTCAGCTGAAACACCTTAATTAGAAAAAATAAACCAAATGTAAATAGTCAAAAGCTATTTATATCAATTTATTTTAATATACAAGACAATTGTTTTACTTCTAAATTTATGGGAAATATGAGCAGAACTCAAGTGAACAAAATGGCAGACACAGCTGTACATGTTTTGGCTTTTTTTCACCTCACTCTATAAAAGTAAAAGTGCCCTTCCCTCACTTATGACTTTAAAAGTAGGTCTGTGGTAAAACGGTTGCCTAAAACCTGCCACGTGTAGCACGACTTTTCCTTACACTGTGAAGAGCTTTAATGATGTGGCCGTAAAAACGTGTCTAACCTTTACAAGTGTGCTATAACGATGACAAAAGCTGTCGGAGAGAGTAAAATACATTCCTGTTTCAGAACAGTGTATTTTTTGCTTCACCGTCACAGTCAACATGCCCTTCAATTACTTTTCTTCTGCCATCTGCAGATGCAGGTGATAACAGGGGAGATGTGGGAGGAGGGGCCCACACCAAGGCCAATCCCATGAGAAATGAGACTGAAACAATCAGCACTCAACAACAACATCTGCAACACAAGAGTGCGAAATGTCAGTAGAAAAACATATCCCCCATTGGCTCCAAATATGTGCCTTTTGTTGCCCTCCAAAGTGTAGAACTGTCAACTGTCAATAGAAAAACTGCACAAACAAAAAGCCATTGTGTGTGTGTGTGTGTGTGTGTATCCTAAACTCTCACCAGGGTAATGTGACTCAAGAGCAACAGCTCAAAGCTCTTGGAGTCAGAGTTTCAGTGTTATAACATTACATCTTTCGTGAGGAGCTTCAAAATGTGAAACTTAAAATCCAATGCTGATCTTATTACAGCTCAACATATAGGAGGATACTGCCTCTTGATGCTCCAGTCAGTTATTTTGTATTATTCAACTTAAAGCAAAGTTGTGTGACTGAGTAATGACTGAAAATGATAAATACCCTAAAGCAGGGTAAAAAAAAATTCTGTCAAATAGCATGGTCTATTTTACCAACACCATGCTGCTAGTGCCTGCTGTGTAACTATTCAGCTAAAGTCCACATCAACTGATTTGTAGAAAGAGCAGTGACCCTTTGGGCTAGAACCTTGTTGTCTAACAAAATTCCCAATGTGTATTTATGTATGAAGCAACACACAAAACAAACTTCACAGAACATTTAGTTTGGCACCAACATCCAAGACTGACATTTACTGAGGTAAACTGAACTTCTAAAAATTGTTTGTTGTGCATTACAGAGAAAACGGTGAAATATAAGGATAGTGTAAATAAATAAATGAAATTAAAACAGTTCTCATTCATTTGTGAAATGGGACTACTGACAAGGCATATGACGTGAACATTGATCCGTTGTTTTAATTCAAACGAGGAACCATTTGAAAAATTTGTGTTGTGTACCATATGATAACCATGAGTCGTCATGGTTATCAAGATTATGCTAGTTTTTTTTATATATATATAATGCATCAAAAAATTAGCAAAGAGCACCATTACTACATCTTACAGTACAGTGATTTCACTGACTGAAATCACTGTAGTAAGAGTGAATTTTTATTGGTCTATTTCACTGAGAGTCTGCCAAGACAGATTTTTAAGGTTATAGTTTTATTGGTAAAATCAATTTGAAAATAGTAACATTAGCCTTTCAAAAACTCTGTTATGGCAATAATCAAAACCTGTTATCACCAATTAAACCCATCAGTCTGTGACAGTGTCATGTACCAACTCAGTTTAACCTTTACTTGTTGCTGCTAAGCTGGATTCTTTTTTATGTGTTTATAAAAGCGCTACTATCCCGCAGCCCTGCCATTCTAGGGCTGTTAGGACAATGTGACATTGGGATATTATTTTAGAAAAGAGCAATAACACATAGTGACCACTATATATAAGCGTTCCAAATCTGGGCATTAAGAGTTACAAAGTAAGTCCACCAAAGCAGCAATTTATTAAAACACAAAGCTTTAACACATGGTATATGAAATATAATGGCCTGCCAATCATTCCTTTGTGGTTGCAATATTGCAGCAAGTGATAATGCAATAAGGACTGCACATATTGTGCAGCTCTAATATAGTTAGGAAACATAATACAGGTCAAATAAAAGTTATCTCTAAAAGTGAAAGAGCCAAGGATATCCAACTGGATGCGAGATAAATTTCTCTTACATGAAAACAGATTTTACGTGTTTAAGTAAGCAAAACCTTTGGAGTTTCAACCATTTGAAATGATGGTGTAGTAGTAAACTCTGAGTTTGTATCTTCTTTATAACTCCCACAGACATCATGTTTTAACACAAGAAGGGTGTGACCCAAAGAATGAGGCGTGAGGGTAGTCAAACTGGAAAGACAAGTGGGTGTTACAAAAATGTGTTTATGCGTCTGGCTATGTATTTGTATGGTAACTTAATCCAGACCATACTGCCCAGAGATGACCTAAAAACTACAAAAAGCAAATAATTAAATTTTCCCTGCCTGATTCAAATGAGTCATCATAATACAACTTTCTTTGTCAGCACAACACAGAAAACACACAAAAAGAAAGCCCATCCCCTTGGCCCAAACTTGGTGACTGATCTCTAACCCCAAAAGCTACACAGGCACTTTCAGGTTATTGCCAGTCAGGCTGAAAATGAGATTAAGACATGTGTCCCTATTTGAATGCAATGTTGCATGATTGACTCTGAAAATGTCGTAAAACTGGTATGAATCACATCTTTACTCCAAGCATTTATTGAGTTTGTGTGCAAGTGTTTTAAAGGTGCAGAAATTCACACATCCCACCCTACATACGACATGCATCCTTTCACCAAACCAACAAGATGCAATATCTTGATACAGAATTTGAAATGCCATGTTCACTACAAAAATTTTTTGAAAATGTAGAACAAGCAGTTGAGGAGCAGTTGCTCTTCAAACAAACTTGAGCACACCTCTCCGATTCAGATGGCATCCGGGGAGCAACCACAGGCAAAATTTTTAAAAAAGCAAATGATCTTTAGTCACACTCCTTATATGAAAGACATAAGAGTTTCATATACCATAATCTCCAGAAGCTAGAATCACACACAAAAAAACCCTCTATTCTATGTTTTAGTCTAAAGTTTTGTTTGTTTTTTCTTTTCTAGTGAACACGTTTCCTGCCTCACAACCAATGTCCTTGATAATTTTTGTGTGTGGAAGCTCACAGCTTTCTCAGGCTTTGGCTAAAGACAGAGCGGTGTATTGTAATGAGATAAGAGAGGACAGGTGGCCAAGTGATCAGGTGCCAGACTGCCTGCCTGCTTTAGATCTGAGCTGAAGCCTACTCTTTATTTACTGTAAATATCTTAATTTCTCCTAATGTAGAATGCTTCTAATTCCCATAGGAGGCCATTTACTCCAGAAAAATGCAGGACCATCTTGGAACTCAGACCTAATAACGAGGCCCAGCTAAAGCAGAAAGCCAAAAAAAAACAAAACAAACTAAACAATTCCCGCCCTAAACATAAGGGGTACGTCCAACACCATGCTTCTGACTCTGAAATGTCAGACGAGTGGACACAATTTGGTGTGAGAGTCTAAACTGTGACGTCAATAGAACTGTTTGCTCAAGCTCACCAGTTTTGTTTGCTAATCCAGTGGATCTATAAAAAGGTCATCAGTTACAATGAAACCATTACTTTCAACCAAAAATAAGAGTGTTGTGATTCTTACCTTGCAACTGTTTAAATCTTCCCTCCAAGATGTTGGAGTATTGTACTTGGTTAACAAATGCTGCTGGGGACAAACATTTGTCTCTGTCCCTGTGATCCCACTCCATTGTAGTTTTCCTAAGATTCTTATGCTAAATATTCCTGAGAGACAAAATGAATCAGTTTTCCAACATGGCACGGCAGAGCTAAAAAAATTTTTAAAATCCAGTGCGTCCTTTCACAGATTTCCAAAAGTGTTCTCCTTTTTTCCCCCAAAGCTTTTAGTTTATCCTCCTTTTGTAAAGATTGTAAAGATTTCTTGGTGTTCTCCAGCAAGGCACAACAAATGCTTTAAATATTGTTCTTCTCTTCATATACCGTACAATCCATGAAAAACTCAGCGGTGAGTGGCATCGGCAAAAAAATATATATAACTTTTTTTCCCCAAGTTAGAGAATAATTTGAAACAAAATGGAGAAAGAAAAGTGCTCTCTTGTTCACTTAACCACATTTGTGGTCTCTGTATAAAGTAAAAGCCTGGAGTTGCACTCTGCTGTGGTTCTAGCAAAGAAACCGTAAGTATTCCTTCCCTCCAAATTCTGAGTGTGCATTTGCTGAAGAACAGCAGAGCACAGCACAGCACTGAGCTGCGGTCGGATGGCTGTGTAAACAAAGCCTTCTGTGCAGTCTGAAAATTGTGCGATTTGCATAAGGTGTGTTTGAGGGAGGAGCATTAAAGAAGAACATGGTGGATGGGCAAAGGGGAGGGAGGAGGTGTAGTGGTGGACTAAACCATTAGAGTCTTTTGAACAGTCTGCCTTGAGGTGGATTATTTAACTCCATCTTAGCTCCTACCACCATCAGGGTGTGGCTTACCGAAAGGGTGATTCACAGATACCCTACTTGGATTACACAATGTTATCTTCGTGTGGTCATCTTCCATTTCAGTTACTTTCTAGATTGCTTTCAATCTCCCTTTTTGTTTTTTTAAACATGAGCACTACCTCATGAGGAGGCGTTAAAACAGGAAGGAAGTTATTGAGAAAGTCTCAGAAATACGAGTACTTTCCTGCCTGATGAGGTTTGAAACCGTCAACAATCTGTTTGCAATGTAGAGTGTTGGAGGGGGTGTAAGTGACTGTGTGCGACCAAAACACATTTTTAGTTTCCATTCTTTTTAGCAAAAACAAGAAAAATATTTTTTAAAATGCATACTAAGAGTTGTTTAAAAGTGTAATGTAATAAAGTTTATATACATTTTAAGAACCATAACACAAAGCAAATGGCTTAATGTGTGATAGGACAGTAAATATAAAGAACAGTTATCAGGCCAAAAAGTCAAGTTTTCAGATCTCTGTTCAGACGAGCTGGTAGCAGCTGGATGGGTCTCATTAAAAGGACAAAATGCTTCAGGGAGTTTTTTGTGACTGGCTGTTTATGGAGAGGGACTACAGTAATGAGAAATGAGGAGTGCAGCCTCCCTTCTGAGGAACAGAGGCCATGCAATGGACATATGCAGGGAGGAAAGTAGTAAGTCATACTAATGCCTGTTTTTTGTATCCTAAAGGGTACAATCCTATTTACATAAAATGTAGATGAGACAACATGTCTGTCTGTGCCTGTGAATCAGTAGAGGTTTGTAGCACATTTATAAATAAAATAGAGAAATATGTGAAATAAGATTAACAATAACTAAATAAATCTGGAGTAACTCTTTTTAAAAAAGGAAAAAATTGTCCAAAAGTGAAACATCAGACAGTAAGAGTTAAAAGTTAATGATGGTTCATTTATGTCCAGTGCATCGAATGAACTCCAGGGAGAAAGACAAACAGATAAAGACAAATGGGGGCGTAAGCACTATCAGAAGGAAAGATGCTAAGATTTATTACTCAGCTTCTTTATGTTATCAATACTTTAGTAGAAGCCTAACAAGAGTCCATTATTATTGGGCAAATGAGAGGCTGATAAAATGCATTAAAATTTATTTACAGACAAAATGCTTTTTGATGCAGTTTGTAGAAATTATAAGCTATGTGTAAAAAGAGTGGCGCGAGTATGTATTCACACTGCTTTCATTTACGTTATGTCCATGCTTCCAAGAATGAGCTTCAACCAAAAGAAACTGAAATTCTTTAGAGATCGAAGCTTTGAAAGCCTCGTTGTTCCCAGGTGTGGGAGCTTCAGTGTGTAAACACTGTATGTATAACTGTTCAAGTGTGAAGAAGGGTGTTGCTTAAACTTATGCAAAGTTCTAGAGCTACACACACTGGAGAGCAGATAAGCTGGTATCGATGCAAATTAGGGAAAAGGAAGTTCTCAACTGTGACCCAAAGAGCACAGGTGATCGCTTCACCACATGTACATCGATCCCCACCCTGCAGATGTAAAAGACGGGTTAGCTCAGAAATATGGCAAATATTTTTATCGTAAAATCTCGATAGATAAAGAAACTACGTAGAAAGTCCAGCATTTCTAAAAATGCAGAAAGCAGAGTAGATGATGTTTGGGGGGGAAAAAAAGCTGTCAACAGTGGGCTGGAGCCAAGCCTTCAGGGAATATCTGCAAGAGCATGTGAAAGAATGTGCACATCAAGCCCACACTTGTTAAACTGAGAGGGCATCAGAGGCGTTCAGACTGGTGCATTCACACACACACTGGATTTCTGGAAAGACCAATGCAACCAGTATTGCAGAGTGTGTTGCTGCAAAATGCAAAGAATGGACATTTAAGACACTTAAATAAGTGAAGAACGCGAGACGAAAAAACTAGAATGTATGAGCAAATAACTGAACAAGTTTGTTAGATTTCATTTCTAAGTGAAATTAGATTTAATAGAAATTGTTGAACTGAAGGGTTGTTCAAAGATTATAAGTAACTGTGGTTTTCCATCCTTATGTAGGAGTTACTGGAGTCATCAGTGTGTCCCATGGTGGCTATCTGTTACCCCCCTCTGCTGGGCTCTTCAGAAAACTGCAACTTGTTTTGACTTTTGAAAATACAGTTTTTGACATACAGCTCTTTTATGTTCTTTAGCTCAAACACAAACTCAATGAATGAAAAACTAAAAGTGGTTCTTAACATCTTACTAAAGATTAAGTTACTGGACACATAGATCTATTAGCATGCAAAAGGATGACAAGATTATCAAAGGCAAAAAGAAAATAAAGCTGTCACCAATATTTTCTGCTATGCATCCAATACAATAGCTGTGTTATACTAGAACTAGTGATCAGCCATAGCACTGATGCAAAAGTTGGTCTGTTCTGATCAACTACTCAGCTCTTCAGCTTTGTCCTCCTTTTGGATGTATTTTGGTCTTGGCCTATAAAGAAAGACTTGTGCCTTTTGGGATACAAAAGAATCACATCTGCTCCCTAGTCTACAAAGCCTAATTAGATTTGTGAACATTACTATTAGGTTATGATTTTGACTCAATCGAAACTCAATCCAAGAGCCCCTTTCATCAGAATTCCTACTTTAAAAAAAATACTTGCCTTTTTTAAAATTAAAAATCAAAGCAAGTATATTTTTGTAGATGTGAATCTATAAGTGTAAGTACTAAAAAGTAAATTTATACAGTGCAATATCTCTATCCCTGATGAGATACGTTATGTTGAACAACCTTATTACAAAACTGGAGAATGAAAACTCAAAGATATAAAAGTATTCACTCAACTCTGAGTGTGTTGTCATCCGATAATGATATGTAGTGTGTCCGGTAAATGGAAAATTTAATTAGTTACTTCAAAGCTTCCAAACTGAGCCACAAACAATCTTGACTTGCTAGCATATGAATGCATAAATTAAAATATTACAAAACATTCATGACTAATTCAGTTCAAGACATCAACTTGAAAAGAATATAAGGGGTGGATCAGCACACTTTATTATTCATAGCTATGGTTGGTCAGGGATTGTTTAATATTTCTATGTAAAAATGAAAGTATGTGTTCGGCAGGAATTATGCTAATGCAAAATACACAAATACTTGATCATTAATAACCTGGAAAACCTTTTTCAAATTTCAAAATCATGACATTCAGAAGCAACTGTCACGCTTGCCATGTACTGAAACATTTCATAACATTGATTAAACCAAAAGTAATTAGATCCACAAATTAACCAGCGAAAGACTGAAATAATCCAACATTCCCGTAATCGGCATTGACCAGTGATTGGCTGGTCAAATAGTGAAAAAACTGGAAATTTCCCCCTCTAATTCAATAAATGCATTAAACCAAGAACTCCCACCACTTCTGGTTTGTAAACTCAACCAAATGCACAAACCTCAACATGAATACAAACAAGATGACAGGCACACAATTCTATGCATAAACAGGGATAATCTTGTAATTCCTGCATTTTCTATTGTATTCACAACATCTACCTCAAAACATTTCTCCCCTCCTATGTGTTACAATCCTAGAAAGAAATACAAATAAAAATCTGAATCTGTTGAAAATAGGAATCACCAGATAAGATAAATAATAAGAGTGTCAGCCCAAAAAAAAAAAAAAACAGATCAGCAAAGGTTGACTCCATTTCCAGAACAATGAAGACCAAATGAAGCTCCGAATAGAAAAAGAAAAACAAACACCATCTCCCAAATCATTAACCAGAAATGAGTCCCAAACACTTTTCAGGAAGAGCTAAAAAAGAGCAAAACAGAGTCCAAGGTGTTTCCCCACCCTACCCAAACCCACTGACAGGCTCTGATTAAATCACAGGTTTGAGCTGCTTTAATAACCATGTGGAGCTACCTGAATGCAGCAACATACCTGCGAGCGCTTTAATGCGAGAGCGTTCAAAGAGACGTGCCGAACTGTTTTCATTGTCCCAGTCTGTCTCTGCCGCCAGGTCCCAGCGATTATTGATGTCGTTGTATTGCTGCTGGATCTCCAAGCTGTCAAAATCTGTTGGTGAGATTGTGCTCATGGTGCCGAGGCTTGGGGAAAACACATTCAATCTAGAAAGAGGAAACAGAAAACAAAACACGTCCAAAGTGAGTGATGGCACAAAAAGAGGACAACACAACACTAGATGATTTACACGACTAAACCTAAAAGGTTTTTTCAGAAGTAATCCACGAAAAACATAGTCCTAGGCACCTTATCCGTCAAAAATATAATCCTAGGCACTTTGCATTTAAGTGGTAAGAGGCTACCTCTTGCTTTCCGCACAACTTTCAACTGAACTTTACTTAATGTAGTTTTATGGCGCGTATGCAAATAGTAGCCTGGACAGTGCAACTGCCAGGGAGGGTAACAGATAAAAATCTTAAGATAAGTTAAGTCAGTAGGTCAGTCAGGTCAGTTCCTCTCTGTACACCTGGACAACACCAGTTGATGCTGTTGCAGGCCTCTGATGGGCCTGTCACAGTAAACAATAAATCAATTAATCGCATGATAATTTAAAAGAAACTGTAATTTTCACTTGCTTGATTTATCGTTTTTCTCTTTTCACCAAAAACTGGATAATAATAGTATTCAGTCAGGTTTTTAGGTCTCAACTAGGCCTCTTTTGAAAGATAATTTTGTATAAAGAGATTTAATAACTCATTTTATTTGTTTCTGCTGTTTATTTTGGATTTTTAAAATGTTTGGCAGTCCCAGTTTTTAAATGTCCGTTAGAATTTAAGGGTTATTGATCCTTGAGAATGTGTTCTTGCATTATCGTGCCATTATTTTTATTTGCATGATTTATCATTTCTCCCTTTTCTTTCTAACAAAAACTTGGTGGTTTGGTCTCAACTAGCCTTTTTGGAAGACATTTTGTTGTTTATTTATTTGGACATTTGAAATGTTTCTCAGTTCCAGTTTAAATGTTCATTAGAATTTAAGGGTCAACGTCCTTTGAAAATGTGCTCCTGCATTATTTTTATTTAATCACCATTATATTTCTTCAAAATTTATCGCAATAACTTCTGGGACAATTTATCATCCAGTAAAAATTGTTATAGTGACAGGCCTAATAATTCCTATTCCTTTTTAAAAAGCCAACACTGAATGTGCTTCTTGAGAGCATAAAACTGCAAATGTGCAACTATTAATGCTAGTGGCAACACAGCTAATATGTAGGTTGGTTTAAGAAAACAATAGGGTTAATTATTGATGATTAAAAGGAAGGACAGAATGTCCACTGCCTGCAGACAGTAAACAGCACCAATGTCTTAACTTGGGTACTGTGATGTGTCATTGCTAAATATATCCAACCTTATTATATTGTGGAAGACACAGAACGTAAAAAGTAGTCCAGCTGCTAACATTTCAGCAACTTGGAGAGAGAGAACACAAGCAACTGACAAAAGTCGTCTCCACACACAGCTTATTCAGCTAAGACAGCTCACTCTTTGTGTGCTAAACATTCACAAAAGACAAAACCATTTTCTTGTCAAGAAAACTTGACAGTAAATAATTATTTCTATTCTTAGCAAGAATAAATTGACTGTTGTCAATCAAATAAAAACCATTTAAATGAGGAGCATTTTAAAAACGACAATTTCTCAACATTTGCTGCATGAAAAATGGCAACCGCCTCCCTACCAGGATAAAAAATTCTAACAATTTGAATAACACTGATGTGCACAAAAAGGGCTCTACTGAAACTTTGTGCTTAGTAGCCCTGACCTGGTCGATAATCATAGTTTATTGTAATCTGCTATTTTATATCTTAATTTTACTGATATCATTGTGAAACCAAGGTGATGGAAAGAAATCACGGAGGAAACAAAAAAATGGAAAAGGTACGTTTCAACCAACAGAACCTAAAACTTAATACAAGTGAAAATTTCTGAAAGAGGAAAAGTATTTTTGCTCTCAATATAATACATTTTTCAAGAAAAAAAGTGCTGCCATAGCAGAACGTTTTCTTTACTTTTAATTTAACATATTTCTGTTTAGATCCTGCTCCCTGTGAACCAAGAGAAGGACTCTTCTGGACAAATCAGATTACAATTTTTGCTCAAATTAAAAACAATATTCTTCCAATAAAAAGTAAAGAATATTGAGGTGATGAGGTAAAACTTTTGCTTTGGAGAACAGATGTCAGGTTGTATGATTTACATTTGGACCATCATTCTGCCACAGCATGTTGGAACAGATTCAGCTGAGCCACTAAAAACATTAACAGAACTTGTGCTTTATTTCCTGTACTTTCAAGTGTGAAAGTAAAGCTTAGAAATAAATGTGTTAAATAATTTTTCAAACTATTTTAAACAAACCGTGTAGGGCAGTCTAAAAAACAACCAACATAAAACACTATGAAATATTAATTTACAATAAAAGGGAAAACAATACATTAAAAGAAAAAAAAGGTAGCCACAAATATTTTGCACATTACATTAGTTTATCCATCATTCTAAATGTAAAGTACTGCTGATTAAATAAATGAAAAAGTCTTTCAGTATTTCAACAGAAGTTTGAAAAAACACAGCTTGGTAAATCCCATTAGTGGCAGATTACGAAGTGTCTCGGAATAGAAACTAAATGCAGGGATTAGCAAAGGAGGAAAAACACCTCCTGCGCCCCCCCATCCTTCCCTGACCTGTCATCTCTCAACTAAACCGCACCCCAGGCATTGGCCAACACCATACACACCCCCCCTCTGTGCAAACTGGCTATGAATATTGACTACTTTTCAGATCGGAGACTTCACAACTTCTATTGCAGTCAATCTTCAATCCCTACCCATGCTTTGTTGTGTATATGTCCTCAGAATTACCGAGGTAAATAGAGATGTCAGGCAGATGATAAAAATAAATGAACACCGGAATGCTCACACATTATGTGACCAACTGTGTTTATTATGCAGCGCATTATAAAAATAAAATAAAAAGGGAAAGCCACATAGCCAATCTGTCCTCTTTGTAGTCTGGTTTGGGGAGCTGTTCGGGGTGGGGGTTGGTGGGGAATTGGACCAGTGAGTCTGGCAGTGGCCATCCTCCCCCTCTATGAGTGGGAAGAACCCTGGCTCAGTGTGTCTGCACTAATCACTCCTCAATGGATCAGACAAACAATCCCCTGACCTACTATGATACTGTACTCATCCTCACACACAGAAACGCAACACAGAGTGGAGGGGGGGGAAGCCACACATGCTTGGCCTTTTACCTAAATTGTGTTTCTGAAAAGTCAAATCTAAATCCACCTCGTCGACACAGAGGCATCAACATTCTGCATACAAAATGGGTCAACACATCTGTCACTCTGGCCTATGCAATGTGTGAAAGTACTTTAAAATGCTGCTCTTTCATTTTTAAATAGTATAATCTACATGGCTTTTACTGTCCAGTACCGTCTTCTATTAAACTTTCAAAAACTAATTTTAATGTAGCAAGCATTTATTTTTGGTGCAAATTGGCAAAATTGTACACAACTAACAATTATTCTGAGCTATGCTCCAGAGGCTTCATAAAGTAAACCCTTTCCAAGTCAGATCAGAACTGCAGCGAATGTTTTGCAAAAATCAGGTCTCTGAAAACGAAAGGAACCAAAGTGGGGCACAGCCTAAGGGTTGAACCCCAACCTAAACTGTAGCATGCAGACACACATTCAGCAATCAGAATGACATAGGTCAAAAAAAAAAAAAAAAAACAAGACAGAGCCAGTGGCATGATTGGTAGCACCGCAACATTTCTCTTTCATTCTCCGTCATCTCTCCTCCCCTTCCATAGTCGCTTCCTTTCGCCCAGCTGGTCCGTTTGTCACCGCACCCGTTAATCAGGGAGAGAGGAAAAGAGAAAGAGAGCCCATAATCAGATGTCCGCAGGGAATAAAGCCCATCCACATTAGCCAGCCACAATGCCAATGTGCACCAAGGGAATAGGGAAGACATACATGCTTACATAAACATACATGCAAAGACAGAATTACTCCCTTCAACACAAGGGGCAAAAAGAAAAAGTCGCCTAGAAATGAGAACGCAGCCCAAATAAACGAGTCTGTGACACTCATGAGCCTGAAGTGTGGGGAGATGGACTCCAAAGAGATGGACACAAGGCTCGCCACACTTAACTGGTCCCACACAATGAAGGAGTCAGCAGAGAATTGAGGCCAGTTGTTCAAGCCCTTCCTGTTTGCAGAGATGAGGCAGCCACAGGCACAGATGCATCAGAGGCCTCATCCACAGGCTGCTGATCCGAGCCTGAATGCCCCGCTGAATAGGAGAGCGGTTGTCCTTTGTTGACCTGTAGCATCACATTCATCTAACACTCTACTGACCATCACACATGACCGCCACACTTTGAGATGGACACGCTAGGTCGATTTAAAGCGCTAATACAATACAAGAAAAATAATAATAAATTAGAATACTATCAAAAAGTTTATTTTAGTAAGTGAAACCCAGATTACTACACTACAACATACAAGGTTTCCCCCAAAAAACTTGCTAAGCCTGGTGGTTGGATGCTAGGGCAGTCATTCATCCAGTGGCCCGTCGTGTTTTTGAGTTAAAAAATATAAAGTTAACAGGAAATTTGAAAATACCACTTGATAATTACGTGTTGACAGACTGCGAGATTAATATCTTAACACCAACTATAAAGCCTTGCTTAGTCTGGTGGGGGCACGAGTAAAGCCTGGTGGCCCACCAGGCTTATAATACACTGAGGGGAAACCCTGACATATTCAGAGATTTTAAAATGTTGATGCTCTTGGCCCAAAGCTAATAAAAAACACATTCAGCTTCTCAGAAAATTTGAATATTATATGACTATTAGAAGAGAGTTTTTTCTTTTATATAAATGTTATGTTTTGGTCTACACAATCACAGGAACGACTGCTGAATTGACAGTTCTCCAGTAAACACCCTCTACATGAAGAGGGGGGCCACAGAAAACCATAGCTAAAGAAGATGGCTGCTAAGAGAATTGCACTTAAGTACATTAAAAGAAACCTTAGAGAAAGGAAAAAGAGTCTGGGAAAAACAACGCATATCCAGTCTTTCCCAGACTGGATAGATAGTTTGGCAAAGTTGCTGAATTCATCTTCCAGTGAGACTTTGCACCAGCTCACACTTTCAAAAGTATCAATGAATATGACCATGACAGGAACCCCACTTTGACCTAAACCCATGCTTAATTAAAGGTAAATATTGGGACTAGCAAGACACCAGAACCAACAATGCAGATGCGACCTGAGCTTCAATAAAGTCTCAGAGTCACAGGCTGATATACCTTCACCTCACACTGTAATGATGCAATAATTCATGTAAATTAAAGCCTGACTAAATATAAACAAATATTCTGGACATAAATTTCAATAGGCTGGCTTTCTGTATTAAAATTATTTTTTGCAAATTGATGTTAGGAAATATTTGACATTTTCTGACATTGGATTTTTACTAACATTTACGGTACTATTATAATTATAGAAATAAGTACTTAAAATATTTGTAATATATATCGACAAATATTTGTTGAAAAGCAAGTTTGTTTTCATTCCTACTGTGAATCATTTAAATATCCTAAACGATTCACAGTAATAGCTTAAAATGTAATATTTTCTGGTAAGCTGATCTGAGAGTTATCATACTGACAAGAAACACAAATTTAATGTGATCAACAAAAAAAAGGGCTTTATGGCACGCATTATTCATCCAAACAGATTAGGATCTTGGTAATTGAGTTGCCCCACATGGTAATCAACAAGTTACCGGATGGTTCAATGGACGGTTACAGTGAAAGTTATTAATAGAACTAATAGCCGGAGAGAAATTATGGTGCTTGTCCTGAATGAGTCCGGGGCTGGAACCCCACATTAGTAGCATCCATTACCAGCACTGACAGAAATTTAAATGGAAAAGCATCAGAGAATGAATTATTTCCGATCATGCTCATTCAGAGAATGCTTTTATCCATTTTGCAAAACTCATAGAAGTGTCTCCATTCTCAGGATGCCTGTGAGTAAGTACTGTTACTACATCCAGTCTTTTGGAACCAATTAACATGAATTAATTTGCTACGCTATTCAGTGACTGCAAGATCTTCTGAAATCCACATAAACTGTTTGCCATTATTGAACCATCTTGAACTGGTGGGAGCGTACTGCAGTAGCTCCTGTGGGACTCCATCTTTTATTATGCTTGTCCTCATTATTTATGTGCAGCCCAGACTTTTCATTGAAGCCCCGCCGGCCTGGACTCTGCACTTCTTTTTGAAGATGAGTGGGACTGCACAATATGCCACAGCAATATCAGAGTGTGCAATATTTAAAACTGAATTTTTGCAATGCAATGCAATAATTGTTGGCTAGTAAAATTCCAAGTGTCATGATGTCACACTTAGCATGATAGTGAAACATTCAGCCTGCTGGATGGGAGTCTCACCATCGTAAAAGTCCACACCTGATACAGATTACGATACCATAGCTGCTACAGATCAAAGAGTATTGGAAACGCTTAATGGAAAAATGATAAGGGTGGAAATTGCGTGATTTTCTAATATCATGCAGCTGTAGAGATGACATCAAACAAATGGCAGAGTGTGGGACAGACTTTTTGTAGTTTTAGGAGAAATGTACAACTCACATTAGGACAGCGCTGTGGATTTCCCTTTAGAAACCCAGGATGAAGCCCAAGGCGCTGGGAGGTGGACGTATTTTACTCAACAGGGTTTTCAACACTTGCTTCCAGTCTCACAGACCTCATAGCTTGCCTGGCCATAACCCAGTTCCTATTCCATTTCTATACAGATACCTCTGCCTCCTGTCTCTATAGTCTGTCTGGATGCCAGGAGTACGGCTAGAGAATCATAAGCAAATAGAAAATAGGCCCAGATGGTAAGCCTCAGCCACTGTAAAGCAAGTGTTGATCCAGTTAATGAAAAAAAAAAGAAATATAAAAAAATAAAACAATCACAGTACTGTGGAAAACTTCCTTTGTGGCCAAGAATCTGAGAACAATCTGCCTTTAACAGCTGCCGACCAATTACTGAAACATGCCACATCATGAAAATCCTTGAGAGACTGCTGGGGAGGTGTGTCGGGTCATCTATCAGCCACTACACAAGTTTGCTTACTCACCATTTGTCATTTAGACAAACTAAGTATAATGAGTATTGTCCCATTTGCTTTTTCAGCTTTTTTTTTTAAAAAAAGAACCTTCCATACACTGTGATAAAAAAAGGTTATCAATGTACTGATTACTTTCTGTTCTCCCACCACAGCTCAGACCTTTAGTACTGTAGACACAAAATCAAGTTGTTGTGTATTAGTAAACTAACCAAACATTGAATATGCTGCCGATATCATCCAACTAAAGCTGAAACGTAAACCAATGTGGTGCCAAGATGCATTGGGTTTTCAGCATATGCGGCAACTTCACAAGCATGTTTGACTGTTTTACCTCAGTAACTTACAGGAATGACCCAGTCTCGGTTCTGGAGACGCCTCCAGTCCTGAAAGAGCTAGTTGTAGATGCTAGAGGTGTAACCAGACACGTATCTGGACTGAAAGCATCCGGTACGCTCATGTCGAATACAGCGTTGATTTATACCTCACCACATGCAGAATGTTTGTTTGGAACCAAGTATGAATGGTAAAATGGGTGGAACTGAACCAAAGCTTTGTGTCAGTGTACAATAAAAAAAAAAGATTTCAAACGCTCTCTTCACTCAACTCAATTTACTCATCTGAAACAACTTCAGGAGCAAAGTAATCATACATAGATAAAACTCAGCATCACAATAAAACCAAAATTTCAAAATTGAAATACATTATTTAACTGTTGACTAAGTTGTTGTACATATAACTTCTGACTTTCAAAATCTAAATGCATACCAAACCGTGATTTGTGTTCTATTACGCCTGTAGTTCAGTAATGAATGGATACTTTTTTGTTCTGTTCCAGGAGCGTTAAAAGTTAATGCGGGCTACAATAATTTATATTTTCCAAGACCCTTCAGGATCCAAGTATACAACCTTTGCAAATCAGCAATATAATAAAATTCTCTCAATAGTTTATCCAATAAATTTGTGTTTTCTGACTGCAATACATGTAGTTCATTTTGGAATTTGTGAAAGCTGTAACAAAAAAAGGTTTCAGGTCAACTTTTAGCGATTACTTTGACTAATACTGTCCTTGTATTATTTTTGAGCTGTATGCAGTCACGAAACAAGCCACAATCAACTCTTGACCTCTGATCAGTATTTCCTTTTCACTCAGTAATTTTTCTGCATAAAACTTATTCCTGGATTTATCAAGCAAGAGATAAGTTTCTAAATATAAGTCTTGCCTACATGCCTTAGAGTTTAAGGCAAACATTTTCAGCGAATTTGTACTCAGTACAACATTTTTCTTAAAGAAAATAATCAAAAACAGACAAAAGTAAATCAATAAGCTTTAAAATATAGCCCCTTCCACAGGTCAAAACCACAAAGTGCTTTCCAAATAAATCAAACATAAAAAAAAGAAATTGCATCTGGTAACATTTAATTGCAAGAGCTATGAAGAGTCAATATTTGCTATCTCAGCACTTTAATATTGACTTTTCATACACCTGGAGTATTTGCTAATAAAACTTATAAACCCCATAGATAAATAATGAATGAACATGTTTGTAAGATTTGAGGAATGAATTATCAACATGAACTATATGTATTGAAAAGAAATTGAACTTGAGTCTCATGAACATGTTCATTTTAAAAACATTTTAACTCTAAGTGCATATGTGGAATTAAATTTAAAAGATGGTTGAAATAAAACTAAATGAAGTAATGTGTCCATTTTACAACCTTTAAGTTTCTCAAACAGATCCTGTATTGTGCTGCTAATGTTCTACCTCTAAATCAAACTCTACAAATGTACATTACTAATCACAAGTACAATCAGTGTTCTCCACAAAAGTCTGCTGAAAAGGTTATATTTGCACAGAAAAGTTGGATAAGCCATAAGAAGAACCAAAGTTATTCACAGGAGCCAACAAATTATTCTATTGGCTCCTTACTGTTCAGAAAGACAATTACACAGGATTAGTAACATTTTCCTTGATGCCTTTTTAAAACAGGCTGTTGAGGCAAGATTTCAACCACACCTTCTAAGAGCTCTGCTTAAGTGATCAACATACAACCTGTGGTAAGATTTAGTCTGACTACAGAAAAGTATCAAAGCAGGTGAGATGCAGCAAAAAACAATGTATCATGCTGCCCTCTAGTGGTGTTACATGTACAAAAAAGGTACATTCAGAATAGTTTATTTAATTGAAAATTACTTAATTGATGCTTCTCAATTATTCCACCTTCAAGTTTTTCAGCTCTTTTCAGCATAGCAATGCTTATAACACAAACAAGTTTCACTGCTTCATGTCCTCTGAACAGGTTGCCATTTCGCAAGTGACTGTATAATACTCCTACAAGTCAAATTGGACAATTTTCCCTTAATGAAGTCTGACTAAATACTGGTCAGACACGGAAAGATTAAATAATTTCAATAAATGCATAAAAACTTAGAATTATACGCATCCACTGAGAGCCTTTACTTGGATGCATATTTTAAATTTAATTAAAAATAAAAATCAGGTAGGTCTTGTAAATAATTCATTTTCAGCTGGACTGAAAAATCAAGGAACCTACTTTTCTCTTTTATACATTACATTCCTTAAAAAAGAAAAAAAAGGATTGAATTTTCAATTTAGATCTCAACAAAAACGCAACATTTGCTTAGATTGGGAAAAGTCTGATCGATG
Organism: Micropoecilia bifurca; assembly: GCA_903067075.1. Lineage (NCBI taxonomy): Eukaryota > Metazoa > Chordata > Actinopteri > Cyprinodontiformes > Poeciliidae > Micropoecilia > Micropoecilia bifurca. The sequence goes on along the minus strand of CAEGAF010125018.1, from coordinate 29,511 downwards.
CCTGCGGAAGTATTATCTGGAGGTCATAAACCAAAGTATTCCTGTAGTTTAAGACTTATAGTAGACATAGAGAAACAATAGAGCATTTGGAAACAAACCAACCAATCAGATGGAAATACTTAAGTAACTGTTTCTTTCTTGGTCATCTGCTTTTATTTCATCTGTCTGACACAATTTTAAATACAAAACTTATGATCAATTTGGTACAGGAGTGTGTTTTTTTTTGCAAAATACATTTGTATACTTAAGTGATTTCTTAGAAGATTTTACTTTAACAATATGTTAAAGTAAAACATATTGTTTTACTCAGTGTTACTCAAGAACAGTTAATGTAAAACTGTTCAGTTTTTGAATACGCTATCCTCTGGCTGTGTGAAACAATCCTTAGGAAAGGGGACAAATGCATGGAAAAACGACTGGAATATGGGTGAAAACTCAAAGGGAGTGCTGAAATATTTTTTTAATGGCAGAGGGAAGTAGTATAACAAATTTGGACCATCACTATCATAATATTAAACCAAGATAAAGGCACTGCACTATTTTCTAAAATGCAAATCCAATGGTAGTCCTCCACTAAAAGCCATTTCCAGGGTTCAATGGGTGAATGAGATGGGGGCGGGGAATTGAAATACTGTATCATGAAATAAATATCCCAAGCTCTAGCTGGCTTATAAGTCATTTAACATGAAAAAAAATAGATAGCAGTAACACTGCAACTAGCTAATAAGTTTTATTTTTGTCTGTTTTTAAAAAAAAATAACTTTCAAGTCTTATTCAGTGCTTGCCTTTGACCAGATCAATCCATATTGTTAAAAGCTATCAAAATTAACTACAATATAGAGTAAACACCACCACTTCATCAATCCAAAGCACTCTTGCAGCTTTTATTTGGGTTTATGTGCCCTGATCTACACGTGGTACATGTCAGCTCTGCGCTATCAATGACACTGTCCTAAATGGATAAAAGGAATGAGGCAAACTTGAATATTTCAAAGACAACGTGCTCACTCGCTAGAATTTGCTTGCAGTAGTTTTACCACAATGCCTCCTTTTATAAAATACTTTAACCTGATACATCCCTCCTACATGAGTCACACAGTCTAGGCCAAGCTCGCAGCAGAAATCTCAGTCCTATACATAACATAACCAGTGTTGAAAGAGGGGAAAAAGGCAGCTCTGCAAGATGCCATCATTCTGAGGCAAAAATAGCCGGACAAAAGCAACAAGGCTTGGCTGGTTCAGCAGCAGATGCCTGAATCAAAAGATCCACAGGCTGGCTTGAACACAACACGCTGATTTTGAAAAAAAAAAAAAAAAAAAATGTGGCTGCGTTTGACATCGATTCAAACAAAGGCGAGAAGAGACACATGATTACAGGGAGATGGCTCCCAATAAACTATCGTAAAGCGGTGCTGTCATACGTTTCCCAACAATACAGCTACCGTACGAGAAATGTGTGCAGACTGGTTATATCTTCTATAGCTACAGCAAAAGCGAGACAGAAGCGTTACCTATTGAGTTAAAAAGCTAACGGTAGAGCCAAGCTAGCAGCAGTCACCTGAATTTTCAATCTTTTTCCTCATTAGCTTTGTTATTGTGTGGGCAGGCTGCTGGTTATAGTGAGGACACACACACACACACAAAATATCCCACTTACCTCTTTATTTCTCCGTCTTCTTGTAAAAAAAAAAAGGCAGTCTGGTATTTTTCTGTAACGTCACTATATCGGAGAGTTCAACGGGAATGAAAGAAACAAAAAACAAATAAATACGTCGTCGTCGTCGTTTCCTAGCACGCGCGCGGCTACACTAATTTCAAATCCGACGGTTACAAATTTCCCAGGTGACGCTGATAACGTCTCCTTTAAATCCGCATCTCTGGGAAAATCTTTTTTTTTTTCCCCTCTCTTTCTCCTCCGCGCTGCACTGGTAGCAGCAGCACGTTACGAAACCAGACTCTCTTTTCAGCGAGAGAGGAAAAAAAAAACGTAAGCAGGGAAGGGACAGGAAAAAAACAAAAAAAAAAACAGGCGAACGCAAAGACACCCCCCTTTTTTGGGGGGGTTTGTTTGGCAGGTATTTAAAGACGGATATCCGCAGCAGCTTTCTTCCAGCCCCCTCCCCGCTTCGACATCCAAAGGGCCGTCCGAACCTCACAGACTGCCTGTGTTTCCCGTTCAACAGGGGGAGAAGAAAGGAAAAAGTGTGGTAGTTTGGTGGGGTGTAGGTGGCTGGCAGGGTGTAGGTGGGTGGGTGGATGTGTGGGTGGGTTTCTGGCCGCTCATGGTCACATGGGAAGCACGTTTTCAGGTCTGAGAGAAAAAGATGTGCTGGGCAAATGTTTGTGTGCTGTGGTGCTGTCCCTGGTGCTAAAACTGAAACCATTCACATTTACATATCAATGGAAAGTATGCAAATACAGTCTGAGTGATGTACTGATATAAATATCTTTCAAATATATAGTTCTGAAAACGTAGTGATTTCATGTGATACACCAAGATAAAGGATGAAATACCAAGATTAAAGCAGTGCAAACAATGGCTTTCAGATGACATCTATTTATGTGAAATTTAATCTTTGTTTAAAAGCTGTTTATAACCCAAACTCCAGCTTTTAGAATGGCATCTGCTTAAACAAACCTGAATTAAATAAGTAGGTCATTAGCAAGATTCAGTTGAACAAGAAGGCTGTTTAGCCACTTACTTTGTAGGCGTACACAACAAAATACACAGAAGTCTGGAGTGATGTCATGATAAAATATGAAAAAAAATTAATAAGAGCTTATATTTTTACGATGTTTTGTCGTGCTCCCGCGATGACTCTTTAGAAATCAAAATCCAAACAGTGTTCTCTTGAGATTCTTCTTCAGCATTTTTTCACTTCATCTTGTAGAGCCTGCAGTTGCTCTAAATTATTCCTGAGATACTATGCAGCACCTGGCAAGCTGGCGTGTCACGAGGTAAGTCATCAAGATCTGGGTTATTCATAAAGGCCCAGAGGATCGTCCTGCAAAAGACCCCTCAAGACCGGAGAAAGCATTTTCCCTCTGTGCTTCTCTCAATAGCACCATAATAAAAGCAATTTCATGGTTGTAGTAGCTCAGTTTGAAAAAGTCTTAACTGACTCAAAGTAGCCTGTTGACAGGGGCTCAGAGACACCCAAACTTTGACATCTAAATTACTTTTAGGGTAATTTATGCTCTCTTCTGCTGCCTGTGTTCGGTTGGGGTGTTTACTATATCTGTGAGTATGGGTGTAGCGCAACCAACAAAGTAGTGGTGGTGAAGTTTTTATGACATGAAGGGTCTTTTATCGAGGGCTGAGCTTTTCAGAAAATAGCATGCCTTTCATTATAAGCAGCTAAAGGGGTCATTAAATAGTTTTGGCGTGTTCTGCCAGAGCAGTTCAAACATTTTTGTTTTTTTTTGTGGAATAACTTTATTATTGTTGAAGAAAATGAGATAAGCCAAGATGCTGCTTATTTAAACAAAATGCGTGTGTGCCTAAAGCACTTGTTTACGCACATGCACCTTAAAAATATGGTGTTTTACAAAACTATTCATGCCCCTTTAATTTTTTCTCATTACGTGGCGTCACAACAACAAACTTCAAAGTATTTTGTTGGCATTTATATTATAGACCAACTGATGAACATGAACAACTTTTACAAATAGAAACCTCAAAAGTATACGTTGTTGATTGCAAGCACCAATTGTCTGGACCACAGCTGAATTAAGTCGGTTACTTTAAAGGGGGTGAATATTTATGCAATCACCTTTGTTTGTATTTCAGTGTCATTATTTTTGTTGAACTAGTTTTCACTTTGACATTAATGTTGTTTTGTAATTGTCTTTTGTCAAGCAAACCAAAATCTGTTGATCATAATTCATTTGTAAAAGCATTCAAAGGTAAAGCATCCATGAAGTTGAATACTTTTTTAGGTACTTTTTAAGTAATTTGCTAAAACAATGCAAATTGTTCTGTCATATAATATCCTAATAAAATACATCAACGTTATAGTTTATTTTTCAATTTTGTCATATGACACAAACTTTTACCCAGTTTAGGGTTTTTTGCACAAAATATAAAGGGTCAAATACAGACTGTATCTGACTATTTTCATAAATTTTTCCAACAACAGATTTAGCAGAAATTGTGATTTACCTCAGAATGTATGAATGTATTTTTAGGGGGGGGAAAACACAAAACAGATCTAAATTCATAGTAAGTAAAGTCACTAATTCTGAAGCTGCATTTTCATTGGAGTTTTTCAGTAGACTTTGCTACATCAGCTGTAAATTTCATTGCAAGTCCATTTTCTCGCTGATTTCTTTTGCGTTTTAATGCCTGATATAAAAAACCGTTGCCTGTATTGACTTATTGATCAACTGGATCCAATCTGCCTGCAGCCACCTTAAATATGAATGATTATCTGGTGAACATGAGAGGTTGCTCATTTCATCAAGTTGGCTTTGTCCAGTGCCTTCAGTGGCAGAAGTACTTAAGGATGAAAGCATGTGATGTGCTCCTGTCTGCATTAACAGCATGGACAAACATAGAAACCATGTTTACAGCCCTGGTCCTTCTCCCAGCCTTCGCTCAAACACCCATGAGCCACCATAGGGCTCATCCACAATCCACCATGACAAAGGGAAAGAGCTGAGTGCAGGATATAAGGCTGTCACTGGCTGCCAGAGTGCGTCCAGCACTATGTTTTTTGCAGATTGCAGCAGTTTGAGCTAAACCCCCTCTGTCTGCTCACTATAGATGGGACCTAGGCGGGTGGAGGTCATCATTGGTGCATGCAATAACCAGGGTGGGGATGGGAGCAAGTGTGGCTGGTGAAGCTGCTTTGGCTCCACACCTACACAGCCTGAAAGCTGAATCATATGGCTCCAGTCCTAAGTACTTGGGAGGAGCCGCTGAGCTTCCCTTGAGTTAATTGTCTGGCACAAGGTCGCACAAGCTGAAGGGTGTTGAATGAGACACCTTTCACCTTTGTGTAAAAATACAATTAATAAAAGAACAAAACCAAAAACATTCTAAACCAAGATTTTGATTAGTGGTTATGAAACAGGTTTTCTTCTTGCATCGCCCATCATTGGTGACTGAACTGGTGAATCTCTTCTCTAAGCATGTAAGATGAAACAGCTCTAAATGTGTTTTCTGCTGTGTTTTTGGCATAGAAACAGATGTAACAGATGCTGGATACTTAGATGCAGCGTCAGTTTTTTTTTTTTTTGGGTGCCATATTTGTCCCACAAAACCAACACAAGTTGCAGACGACTACAAAAAGTTTAGTAGCTGCAGTCCACAGCCATCACCCAGAGGGTTATACTCCGGTCACTGTGACCCATTTCTAGATATTTATATCCTCAACATCAACTTTTTGAGTCGTCTCCCAAGGACAAGTATGCTATTTCTGTTTTGGTGCTTTTTCTCATCCCCTGACTCTCCTGTCCTGTTTCTTTTTCTCTCCCTCTATCCCTAAACTAGTTGCTGTAGGTCACCCTACAGTTCCAGTTTTCAACAGATATAATTATTAGACAGAATGAAACCAGGACAGCAAGAAGCTGAGGCACCACTCTCATGTGGTGTGACTCGCTTAATCTAACAGATTGAGGAGGACCATCCATTAGAGGTTGGTGTTCATGACACTTCTTTTTTTTAATTCAGCAAAACAAAAGTAAAGCTCACTGACTGTCCTCCAGTTTCTATTTCGCAGAAATCAAAACCATTATGGTACCCAGTGAACCAAAATTATGTAAAATGGAGTTACAAGACATATTTGGCTCCATCTTATCTCGCTGTCGGGAGGAATGTTGGCTATGAAAGCGTTATGGATCACAGGAAATCTCTGTCCTGCACAAAATAACCAGCAGCTCCCTCTAGTGGATAATGCTACTCTTCTTTTGGCCCATTTTGAAAATGGCAACATCTATTTTTATTTATCTTGAGATAAATTGCGTTCTTTTCTTTTTTTTGGGGGGGGGAACCAAAGATTTAAATTTGTGTCATCCAACCAAAGAGATTCTTTCATATGCATCACTTTTATTCCTTATTCTAAGCAGAAAGCTTACAAATAACTAAATATTCTCTAACAAACTACTAGGTTTTTGGCATATCTTTATTTATACTCGGGTGGATTCATTTTCCTAATTGGGTGGCTTTCAAAAGACAACCGGCTGCACTGGACTTCAGTTAGGGAGTGATTTAAAACTAATGCACATTTTTACTTGTTAGAACAACGTATGAATACTGTACACTGTGAATCTAGGCGCTTCTTCACTTGAATAATTTATTTTTGTTTAAAGTTATGTTCAGGTCTTAATGTAATGTCTAGAAGTGGTGAACTATTTGTAAATTTCAAGGTTTTGAGGGACTTTTTAACACTGACTGAAATTGTTATGTGAAAGACTTGATTATATCAAAGTAAATAAGTAATATAAACTAAGGAGCTGATTGTGAAATGACTTATTGTGTTTGCTCTCACTGGTCCTAAATACAGGGAAAATCTGTCTCTCAGTCAGATAGACGCTGCTTCAGACAGTCAGATCCTGTGTCAGCTGTTTACTGTCAGCCTTCTTATCCTGGGAAAGCTCCAATGTTTGTTTTCACATTCTGTCGGCATCCTTGTGCTTCTTCTTTTTAATGGAGACCCTTCAATCAAATGGAAACAATAATGCAAAATGGAAAAAGTCAAAGAGAAAACAAACCAGAAAAAAATTCCAAGGAAATATCAAATAAATATTTCTTCTTTGTGTTTGGTAATTTGAAGTTCCTGTATTTGAACACAAGGTTTCCTCTAGAAAACTTGTTAAGCCTGGAGGTTGGTGATAGGGCAGTCATTCATCCAACAGGCTGCCGAGTTTTTGAATTAAAAAATGTTTCGAGTTGACAAGAAATTTTTAAATATCAATTAAAAATTATGTTATTGGAAGATTAATACCTGAACCCCAACTATAAAGTCTTTAAAAAAATGCAAGCATTAAAAAAAACAAAAAACCCCGCAATGCTTAGTCTGGTGAGGGCACAGGGAAAGCCTGGTGGCCCGCCAGACTTATAATACACTGAGGGAAACCCTGCAGCAGGAGCTATTTTTTTTTCCTTTTAGTGGCTTTGATTTGATATATTGTTTTGCATTATGTGCTTATGCATAAATGTGTCCATATGCACTTTTTAGGTGTTACAAACTATGTTTTCATCTCACTTCTTCTGTTTAGGGGCTATTTTGACAGTATAATATTGTTGTAAATTCATAGATCCATCCATCCAACCAAGGATTACTCAGTTGTCAGATTTATGCAGGACCTGACTATTTTGGAAATGTATTTAAACTCATGAGTTTTGTATCCACTTTTAACAATGGCTCCTGAAATGGCCTGATGACTCCAGAAAATTCAGTGAGGAAAAGTGATGACATATAAAATTGTCTGAACCCTGTTCTCCTGCTGCTTGAGTCAAATGTTTGATTAAATCAGGCTTGTGTCCAATAAAACAAGATTCAGAAACAAAAGGTCTGATTTCCATAATCCAATGTACGTCTGCTGTTGACCTTTCCTGTACAGACCGAAACATTCGGTTTACTTACTAGATTAGATTAATTGTAGTAACACAAACAATTCACAAGATGGCATCATTATGAAACTGATCGGCACATTATGGTCTGCCTCCTCATCAATCTATCGGCTCCCATTTTGTTCCTATCCCAGTTTCTGCTCTGTTTGATTTTAATTTGTTGGCTTGAATCATTCTCAAATGGAGATCTTGGAAAATGAAATTATCGAGCATTCATGCTGCTATGTTTGTTCGGCACCTTGGAAACATGTCTAAAATTAAAGACATCTTGTAGTGCAACGGCAAAATCTCAAACTGAACATTTGTACTGTAAATCAAACAAGTTTCAATTCCACATGTGCCATGTGTTTTTTTACTCTTAATTTATATTGATAGTTCCATATTAATTGATTATTTTCTTTACGGGGTGTAATTTCCACTTGTGGAAAATTATCCAGAGTGGATAACAAGAGTTTGAAAGCTTTTGTTTTTAGAGCATCTAATCCTAAACACAACAAAAATCAAACACACATGTATTAAAAGTGACTTTTTAATTAAATTTCTCTCTTCCCAACAACGTCTTTGGCTAATAATTTGATTCAGCAATTATAATGGCTTTTCCCAGAAGAAGGTACATTTAGCAAATATTTTCCACTACACTCCCACTGCGTCTCAACCTCTCCTTTTCTGCAAAGTCCACTTCGGTGCACTTGTCAAATGATAACAAAATCCTAATTTTCTTTTTCATACTTTACATCAACAAATAAAATAGCAAAGGGGTCATTCCACAGAACAAACTGTACAAAAAACACAATTTAAACAATGTGTAATAATTACTGTCGAAAATACACTTCAGATAATGTATTATTATTAAACATGTCAGGATGTGGGTTTTATAGGGGAATGTAAAAATAATTATTTGAGATCTTTGAGATGAATTTCTTTTTTAAAAACTAGAGCTCATCTTCAAGCTCCAATTGTGACTAAACCAATGTGGCAAAGTGGGTGTGTGTCAGCAAAACAAAAATCACAAAAATATACACTTTAATATTAATCTAAAAAACAGTTTAGAAAACAATAATTACAAAAAAAATTAACCAATAAACAATATCCTAATGTGATTCGATAACTTTTTTTTTTTTAAAGTGAATTGGTGGGAACGAGAACATTTTGTACGTTTCAGATCGGCCTTCGCGAAGACGTGTCTCCAACGGCGAACCGTGTTTTCAGGTGGCTCACGCAGCCACACAAGAACAGGGAGGTGTGTGACAGCATGTCCGCTGGGTTGATGTCAGACTGCGTGTACGTACGCCGTCCAGGTGGCACCAGGGTCTTTACTGAGTTCTGCGGCGCACGCATACGTTTTGCCGGCGAGAGGCCATGAAGCCGTGTTTGCAGAAGCACTTGTACGAGCCGAACGTGTTCACGCAGCGAGCGTTCTTGCAGGGGCTGGTGCGTGGGCCCGGCTCCGCGCACTCGTCGATGTCTGGAGAACACAAACAAATGTCAGTGAGAACAAGACGAAAAACAGAACCAGAAGCTGTAGGTCAAAGTGTAGAGAGATGCACAGTGACTTGCAAAGGTATTTTCCATTTTTAGAATTCAAAATCCAGTACAACCACCAGTCAGTAAAACAGAGTCCATGTAACGGTAATTTAATTAAAGTATGAATATGAAAGCCTCAGCATCATGAAGACAAACCTGTAAGTATACGGTTCTCACATGGCAAAAGGAAAAATTATACTTTTGTAGGCCACTGTGCACACATTATTGCATTTTTATCTTTATTTTGTATGCATATGTACACACGAACCTATACAGCGGGCACGGGAGTGGTCTAGCCTAAAGCCTGTGTTACATTCACACATGGTACCCAGGTAGGAGCGGACGCAGCGGCCATTTGCACAGCTACATTCGTCCGAATCCTCTTCTGAACTGTCACCTTTTAGCAAAAAAAAAAACCCCATAAACATTAGACACCGAGGAGTAAATATCACATATTAGATGACAAAATAGTAAGGAGACAACAAATACAGAGTATGATTTCACCTGGGTTGTAGTTTGCGAAAGCTGCCAGAAAATCCTGATCCCCATCCGACTCGGTCTCATGTTGCATCTTACAAAGAATACTGAACATTTCTGAACAGAAAACAAAGAAGTGTGTTGGTGGAAAGCAGCGGGGGGGGGGATAAAAATCAAAGATCAAGCTGATCCTGTAGGAAACTCACCCAAATTTCTGGGAGGGCAGGTGTTGCACTCTGGCCCCCAGCCGTGGCCGTAGTGACAGCAACACTCAGAGTAAGTCACCACTTTGTCGATGGGCTGACTGCAGATGAGACCCTCGTCAACCCGCTCGAAACACACGTCTTTGTGGGCTGCAGTACGATCTAGATCAAAAATAAGGGAGCGATATACATGCTTTTTAATGTTTGTTACTTTCACTTTAGTAGTAGTATGGGTTATAGTCCAGCAAATCATTTGTTTTTTTTTTGTAAAACTGCCATTGAGTGTATTGTTTATTATTATCAACAAAATCTAGAAAGTACTCTGTGTGAATTTGAAGAGAAGCAGATTATGCAGAACTGCCATAATGAAGTGAAGGGATGTGATTCTGTGAAAGTCTAATTTAAGCAAAAGTTAAACTAATACGAGTAGAAATGATGTTAGGGAAGCCAAAATTAAGAGCTTGTCAGAAAATCAATCAATATGAAAACAAATTTTGTGTTGATAAATTTTCTTAATGTAACTTTGGAGACTTATGGTGTATTTTTATTTTACTTTTATGCATTCAAGTGAACAGGTTTCAGGTTTTAAACATGGAATAACAACAACAACAAAAAATAATAAAAGGTTTAGAAGAGTGTCTGTTTCTGACTGATGTATTTGTGATACTTCTGTGGCATGTTCTCCTGGGTTTCCCATTTTAAAGAGGAATGGGCCACACAGAAAAAAAATTACAGTGATTACTGACCAAATGCTGTGATCAAAAATGTCAATTGCAGTATGAATTTAGCAAAACACTTTAGTTTAATATAACTTTTTTTGGAAATACTGGAGGTTTTTTGTAAGAGCAAATACAATTTTTTTCCTACCACTAAATAAATTTACTCAAATTAAAGGCTGGAACTTTCCAAATGTTAAATGAGAGATATGTTGAATACATGTCCTGGCTTTTTACAAAGTGTAGAGGGCAATGTGTGCTAAAAATAATGCAATAAAATAAATCAGTGGAACAATAAATGTAAAGCCAGTTTTATTCTCTGTAAATGCTTGTTATGGTTGGGTGAATCGGGTCATATTGGCAACGAGCAAAACCAGTAAATCGTTCTGAAATCGTAATACAGATGGCAATAATTAAAAAAAAAAGGTTTATGACTTTCAGCCAACTCATAAAAACAGATCGTAAAAATAAATTAGCTGTTTTTAAAAAGACAAAAAATATATATATTTTTATTCCCTAAAATATTTAATCAGTGCGAGTAAAATCATTGTTTCAGATTCCTAAAATTACACATTTCACACTAATTCGTAAAGCAAAAGCAGCCACAATGATTTGTTTTTGCATCGTAAATGAACAAAAGATAATAAAGACTCACTGTCACAAGACAGGTTTAAAAAAGGTTTAATATTTAATAGTAAATAAATAAAGCTGATTACAGTATGAGGTGGTTCACTAAATATTTGCTACTGCTCAACAGCCTGCAGGTTTTACTGTGTCGTGTCACATCATTAAAGACATTTTGTGTCATTAGAAAAACTTGTAGCAGCTGCTAAGATTATTAAACTGTGAAATAATAGTTCTAGTTTTTGTAACATTTCATTCAATTGTGTGGATTCCTGGGCAGAGCTCTCTGGGGGAAAAATTAAATAGATTTCCTTGTTAGAGAAATAAAAAATAAATGACAAGTGGTTACATTGATTATTCTGTATGGATAAAGATTAAGGTTTTGTTGACTTTGCAGAGAAGTTACCAATAAACTTGTTGTTTAATTCTGACTCAGCAAGCTGATTGCATTAAGCTACTTGGCTGCAAGAGTCAAAGTAAAGCTTTTAAAAAACAAACAAAAAACGACTAAACTGTTAAGCATGGTGGTAGCAGCATCATGCTGTGGGGGTGCATTAGCATTACAAACATACATTGATCCTGGTTTTGGACATGAGTGCATGTAGCGTCTGTTTGGCAGTGCATTAATCACTTTCTAAGACCAAACATGCTTACAACACAAAAGTAATACTGGTTCAAAGCTAGACACATCTTCCTAAAAACAGCCTGGACAGGGCAAGGCTTGGGAGGAACTGCAATGGAAAACAAGAGTGTCAGACTGAGCGGTAAGGCAAGCTAGTTCTACCCACCGTCATAGACGCACTGCTTCAGCGCCGCGCTGAAGGTGAGGGGAGGGTCGCAAAAACAGTGAAAGGAGCCGGGCGTGTTCTCACACCTCCCATTCTTACAGTACGAGGGGTCCTGGCACTCATTCACATCTGCAAAGGGCACCACAGACACTGGTTACAGTATGAACATCTGCTTCTGGGCCAGAGCTTAGTCTGCAGGTGGTCGACTCAGGCTTTCGTCTCACCACAAAATGCAGAACGAATTCTTCCCTGTGGTAAATGCTCCATTTGGGAATCCTTTTTAGACATTAACCGTGTGTCGAAGGTGCTCGTTTATCCCTAAGCTAATTGTTAAGGCCGGTGTGTGAGGTGTGTAGAGGTTGGACAAGTGTAAAACTAAAACAGGTTGAAATAAAGCGGATTAGTTGATCGCCGATTAGATTCATGAACAGTTTTTACAGCTGTGAAACTCGACTGGTTTAGATAAAACTGTGGTGTAAATAATGTCTTTGAGTCACATGTGGTTTCTGTTAGGTTTTTTTTCACTATGTGAACCATTCTGCTTATGGGAGATTGCACAATCTTGCAGCTGGCCCTTGGTTAAAATAAAAGAAGAAGAAGAAAAAAAGGGGAAACTGATATCTATGAAGTTAAAAATGAGTTTGGTTCCAGAAGAAGCTGTTGAAATTTAGCTAAGAAAATAAAAAAAAATCTCTAGCGGGCAAAGCATTCTGTTTATGAGCCTAAACACATGGTCAAGTTTATGAGGTTGAAGTCTCCTTGTAATCATTATTACAACATTTTCTTCTAGTTTGAAGAAACAAAGTGTGATGTGAACAAAACATTATTTAGAGAAGGAGAGTCTACATCATATTCACAAAGCATACTTTCTCACATCCGCCCACATTACTGCATCGCTACAGTTATCATCCCAAACTGGAAGTCAAAGAAACCATGTTACTTTGAAGCCTTCAATTTTATCTGACTGTCATAACTAAGCTATATTTATCTCCTCTGTGTGTGCGTCACAGTATCAGGTTTCATGTAATTACACATGACCCGACTGTGGCACATTCATCTGCAGACCGGGCCTGTAAACATCCTAAAGCTTCACTTGGGTTTTCTACATACTGCGGCTGCAATAGTTACAAAGTTAGCTCAAGCAAAATGAATGTATCCAGGCAGAAACCAGTTATCGTTCCCAGCCAGACCTGCTAGATGGAACCGCTTCACGTTGACCTACCTGTCTACAGACTAACTACTGTCAACCTCAGAGGATAAGTTTTCACGACTTCACAGAGAAACTCTGCTAAAAGTTTCTAACAGGTGATGAACTTTCTGTCTGTGCAGGAACAAAGTTTCTCCCTGACAGTAAACATGTTCATTCAATTATTCACTGATGAATGGCTTGAGGATATGTACTATTTATTAATAATTGGCACACTGACTATTGTCAGTCTGCTGATTTGTAGAAACAAAAGATCCCTCACTGTTTAACATTATCTAGTATTTTTTAACCACAGAAGCTCACTTGAGGAAGCTGGTAGTTTTCATAATAACAGAAGGGTAAATTCACATTGATGCAAGGCTGTGAATACTTTTACACTCAATGTATTGAACTAAGAAAAAGAAAAACAAAGCTGGATTTACATTTTTACATTCTGTCTCTCCTGTTTTGTGTCTCTACGTTCAAGTAATTGTTTGGTTTGTGGATGCCTCTTTGACATCATTTGGATTTTATCATTAGGAGCTAAAATGTGAACACAAGGTTTTTCATGTATGATTTTGAAATTATTTAGCTATTGTTTTGTATATTATGCAAAAAATCTTCACTTATACAAATCTGTTAACATATCTCCATTTGACAAAAATTTTGCTAATGAGGTTGTGAATATTTTTGATATAAATTTACTCTCATATATTTAGCACTTCTAGACTGGTGTGGTCAGCAGACCCCAGTTGAGAGGAACTTCACTTTAAAGCTCAAAACATTCAAATTTGGGCAAATGTTTCTATTTTATTAACCTGTTTTTGCACCTGATAGCATCTATGCATCTTCCAAGACATGTTTACAGGAACGTAGCTGCGTATTGTGGTGATAGAGTTAACTTTTGGCCTACATTTCAACAATATGCATCAAGTAATTTATAGGCTTTACCTGTCACAATTGACTTAATTATTAGTTTTAGTTCCAGATATTTTCTATCATCATCATTCGAGCTGGACAGATTTTTAGATTTCAATCATCACAATATCAGTGCATGCAATGGCAAAGGACAGTTTGGACGCAATATTTGGAAGGGCATTGTGTTTGTCATATGTAATACATTATGTCATGCATTTACTTTCCATGTAGCAATTATATGTTTGAGCAATAAAGGAATTAACTGCCCTTAATTCCTTTATTGGTTTCCTTCCCGCAGTGTATTATAAGCCTGGCTGGCCACCAGGCTTTACTTGTGCCCCCTCCAGGCTTATCATTGTTTATTTATTTTAGTTTTTTAAATTAGTGCCTATTTTTAACACTTTATAGTTGGTGTTCAGATATTAATCCTTCAATCTTCCAACAACACAAAACTATCAATTAATACTTTAAGCATTTTTTTAACTCAAAAGCACGACGGGTCGCTGGATGACTGGCCAGCACCACAAGCACCAGGCTTAGCAAGTTTTTTAGAGGAAACCATGTATCTGATGTATATTTATAGTGCCTGTGATGCTAGAAATCACTGAGTGGTTGGGAGTTTGTATAGTAGCATTAAACATGTTCTTCTTTATCTGCTTAATTGTATTTTACTAAAAACTGGTTTTGCTACCCTTATAAATTTCATTCAGAAACCTGTCTAAGTTTTCAAATTCTGGTTGCCAATTTTAATATGCAAATAATATATCAAAGTGGAAAAGTTTGAGAGTTAACTTCTCCATTGGTCAAACACACAGCATGATGCAGGCTAAGATACTGAGCCAGACATTGACAGTAAGTTCTTTAAATATGACCACTTTGACAGGAAACCCATTGTTTCCACATAAAGCAAATAAACTGTTGAGAAAAACAAACATTTTGTGCTGCAAGTTCAACTTTGAGACACAACGAGAAACTGGCCAAAGACTGGGATGATCTTGCCAAAAACACAAATGTCTCACATTTTTTCTGCTCAGTTCTGAGTCAGGAAGACTCAGTTAGCTTTTTTAAATAAGAAGTAAGACTAGGCAGATATGCAAATGATTTTATCCAAGATAAATCTGTGGTTTATTTGCGCAAAAGAGAGAGAAAGCAAAGTTTCCATATGGAAGTCTGAACAAAGTTGCTCAGCTTTATTCCTCTACCTGCCATGAAACAGGCTGCATTTAAATGTATTTTTGTCCCGTCAAAGCAGCTAGAGAAACTATCTACATCCTGTCAACTATAAACATGGAGACTGTTGCTATGCTAATGCTAACAGTTCTATCCTCCCACTGCAGGGTGGACAGAAAATTATTCTTCAAAGAATGCTAAAGACAACAGAAATATTCTAAAAATATCAGTAAAGTCCTGCATCATGACTGGAAGGAAAGAATAACTTAAATGCTGTTTTTATATATGTTATTACTCCCAAACAATCTGAATACTTGGTGGAATAAATGCCTTGAGAAAACAACAACGAATAAAAATGAATAGAATCAATTTCCACAGGCAAGTCAGGCTTTAATAAAACTGAAAATTAGAAATTAGTAATGAAAATTTGGTGGGTGCATGTCTGCTGCTACATCTCTTTAGTTACTAATAATCCTATACCATAGTGGACATTAGGTGAAACACACTTATTCAATTGGGTGTTTCAGATGGAAATATCAGTGATTTCAAAGAGAGACAAACGAGAACTCACCAGCCTGCTCCTCGAGAGTCACGCAGCTGTTTCGGTCCACAGCCAGCGTCCAGGGCGGAGAGCAAATGCAATAGTATGAACCCACTGTGTTCACACATAATCCATTCTTACAGTTCCCTGGGTTGTCACACTCATTGACATCTGCACAACAAAGTTAGGAGGTCAAGGTTATCAAGGAAGAAGCTAGAAGAAAGCTGGTTTCAGCCATGGAAAGGGAGATACTTTAACTCACCAGTAACTGTTGGCATCACACACTTTTTCCTGCTGGAGTCAGGGATCCAGGGCCGGTCACAGATGCAATAAAAGCCCCCGTCAGTATTGACACACCGGCCGTTGGTGCAGAGAGACTCGTCGTGGCATTCATTAACATCTGAGAGCAAATATGAAGACATGAAACCAGAACTAATCTGCTGTAGAGGGTCTGGAAAGTCCTACATGCAGAAACTATTCACAATTTCATGATGCTACATACCAATGCACTCAAGAAGGTTACTGTCATAGTAAAAGCCTTGCTGACAGTAGCACTCATAACCTCGCAGTGTGTTTTCACAACGGCCCCTTTTGCAGATTTCCTCAGCAAACAGAGTACACTCATCAATATCTACAGACAAAAAACAAAATATTGTTATTCTGCAGAAGATTGGATCTCTTTGCAGGTAAAAAAACCCCTTCAGATGCAGAATTATCTAAAATTACCTAGAATGGCCTGTAAACTCAATAAATGAATTTCTTTCTCTTTTGTTGACCACTACATACTGATTAAAGTTATTTGAACAATTTCAGTTTAAAAAAAGACAATCAAAAGTTAAAAGAACTACAAACATGTAAGAATCTATATATAAAAAACTATTTTCTACATGTTGAGTCCCGCATGTAGCTAATTCCTTCTGTGAAAGAGCGAGAGAGAGCAATACTTTCAGCTGACAAAAGGAAGGACAGACTAAGTTCAACAACAAAGTGTCTGCTTTATCCTTGTAAACATTCAACATCTGCCATGGAACATGCTGTATTCAGAAATGACGACAGCCTTTTAGAAAGCCTAAACTTTCTTCCAGTAAGAAAGAAAGAAACTGCTAACAGTTTGCAGGTAAGGCTAGAAGTGCTAAAAATGTATTTTCAGCGCTGTTCTCAGATCTTTTTCCATTCTTTATATTAAATACAAACTGAATTGTTGCTTTAAATTTGCACAGTCAGTGACGTTTGCATATTATATAGTATCATAACTTAAATTAACACACCGTGGTAGGCAGGCAGGCTGTACTGGAGTCTTTGTTCACTGTAGAAACCTTGTCCGTGTGGACAGAGGAAGTGGAACTCTGCTGCATTGGAGGTAAAAAAAATAAAGAAGAGTTTTGAAAGCAAAACTTTGAACAGAATTATGAACGTAAAGAGTGGTTCTGCTATTTGCGTCCTCTGTGGTACCTGAGTGGGAGACGGGGCAGGGGTGGATCTCACAGTGATCTCCCCATCCCACACCAATGGAGCAGCAGCACTCCTGCTTGGTGACGTTGATGGCCAGGACGCTGTCGCAGAACACCGTGTCGTCGAGGTTCAGGTAACACTCCTTCTTCTCATCCGTCAGGACTCGAACCGCTGCAAGTAGAAATGCAAAGTTTGAAGAGGATAATTATTAGATATCTGTAAAAATGATGCTAAAAGGTCTTTTGGGATTTAGAAGGTTTCAATGTTCTGTTCATTAGATGAATGAAAGAGGATGTACCTTCGCAGCTGTGTCTGTCCTCTGAGAGGGCATAGCCGTGATTGCAGACACACACGTACGAGCCCAGTCTGTTCTCACATGAGCCGTAGGGTTGGCAGAGGTTCCTGTCTGCAGCACATTCATCTATGTCTGAAAGGGAAATCACAAAGGTTGTACTGAGTATTTGAATTTCAGTCCTAACCGTCGCAAAATGTGCTCTAAAAAATTCCAGAGATGAAGCACAAAAATAAAAATCTCTAAAATTCAAAACGATTTGTGATAAATAAAGAAAAACTGTTAGGTAAATTGTATTATTATCAACTATTTGTTATGCCTTTATTTTCTTAGTTTAGGTAATCTTATGTACTCTTATTAGTTTAGTCATATATTTTAAGAACATGTTTCTGTATTGTTAATCGTTCTGATTTCCTTTCTCAGAGGGCCTCTCTGAAGAAGAGCAGTGACAGCAGCTCTGCTGCTTTGACCTCTTAGATTGTTAGTTAGTGATAATCTTGGCGCTGTAACTGTGTGATGAAGTGTTTCCCCCTCCCTCTAGAGTTACAGCGCTCTCTGTGATTAGGGATCCTAAAGACAATAAAAAGAGAGGAGCAGGCAAATGTGCTTTCACAGCAGTAGGAGATTTGTAACTGAAAGCACATCTCTTGTCTGTTCTCCTCGCGAGTTTTCAGAATCTAACTCTCTTGTCTGTCCTGTGTTATTTGCTGTGTTTAATAGGCGTCAACTCTGACAAAAACGGATACACAAAAAACAAAATCCAAATGTTTACGTCCTTTCAGAAGGAGACACAGACCTTGGCATTCCCTGCCTCCGACCAGTTTGTAGCCCTTCTGGCACTCGCAGTGGTACGAGCCCATGCTGTTGATGCACCGGCCCCTCAGGCAGCTCGACGGCCTCTCACACTCATTAATGTCTGAGGAGAGGAATAGAGGAACATTTTTGTTCAAATTTCCACACCAGTTCATGTCTCTGAAACATTTTCAGCAACTAGATCTCAACTCCTTTTTTATTTCAGAGAGAAAACACTGAAATACGTGAAATTGTACACTTTATGTACACATTTAGAAATATTAGTTTCCTAGTATGCAAAGGCCAAATTTCAAGCATAATTTTGTTTAGATGTAAAACGTAGTAATTTGCATACAAAAAATGACTTATTTCATCTAATAAGTACACAAGAAGTGTATCAGCTTATGATGTCTTCCCGTTATATTTACTGAAATTACAGCGGAACAACAAGAAGGTGTAATATTCAGCATAAAATATGCATAAAATAAAGTCAGTTGATGTTATTTTTATATCTTTGAATGAAAATTAAAACAAAAGCAAGTAAATGCTATTAACATCAATATAACTGTATGCAATATTCCCCGAGTTTCATAGGAAAACAAGATCTTTCTGTTGCTGGAAGTGCTCCTGGAAGTACTTTATGCTACAGCAATATATTGTGCAACATCACTAATATTACATTTGGCTTCATAAATTGTTTACTTCTTACTATAAACAAAAACAATTAATTATGGCGTTTATTTTGCCAAAAATGTTGTGTAGACACCACAATAACCTGATTTGTGCTTGAGGACGTCATCTTGCCTAGTTGATGCAAATAAAACAAAAGCAAAGTTATTTTGGTGTAATCTGCACCTTCGCAGTGGCTGCCCTCCTGTGTGCGCTGGTATCCTGGGTAGCACTGGCACTTGAAGGAGCCTTCTGTGTTGATGCAGCGGCCATAAGCACACAGTCGAACGTCCGCACACTCATCAATGTCTACAGGAAAGAATTTTTTCATTTGTAAATAAAATGCTTTAGACCAGAGGAATGCATTTTCTCATTAAAAAAAAACTAAAACATGCCTCATTGTTTGCAAAAGTCAGGTTTTCTACCACTTACCACTGCAGCTTTTGCTGTCTGCAGAGTGAAGGAAACCCTCGTTGCAGAGGCATCGGTAAGTACCAGGGAGGTTCTCGCAGCGCCCGTTGGGACAGATGCCAGGCTTCTGACACTCATTAATGTCTGAAGAAAAGGTCAGACATGGGATTTTAACTGATCCGTTTTTATCACTACAGCAGCAATGGGCCTTAAGGACAGAAATCTGTATAACTTCCACTGCAAAAACACAAAATCTTTCTGGTATGTAGTGCAAAAATCTTAGTGTAATTGAACTAAGACAAAACTAACTTATTAGTAACTTTTCAGCCAAATATAGGAGCTTGTTTAAAGTCAGAAATTCCTTTATATTGATAAAAATGTAAAGTCTGATAAAAATGATAAAAATTATTGTCTAAAAATTAGCTCCTATGTCTTGCTAATAAAAACTGTTTTGTTTTACTTCAAGTGCTCTGAGATATTTGTACTAGAAACCAGACCAGAAAAACTTGGCAAGATTTTGAGCGTTTGCATTGTTTATCCACATTTCCTCCGTCTCCTTACCCTGGTAACTGCATCTGTACCAAGTATCATGTGACATTCGAAATAAAAATAAACAGACACTCACCATAGCATGTGCCAGCATGGGCCTCATAGCCGGGTAAACACGGCACACACTCATACGAGCCCGGTGTGTTTTCACACTGCTCGTTCAGACAAGCATCCGGACTCAAACACTCGTTAATGTCTGGAAAAAGACCAGATTTACGCTTCTTATTTCAGGATAAACAGAGGGCTTATTACCCAGATTATCAGATGATTTTGCATCGCCGTTCATAATGTCAAAGTGAAACTGTTTGTACCTTCACAGGCCGGATAACGGTGGGACTTGCTCCTGAAGCCGATTTGACATTCGCATTTATAGGAGCCAGGCAGGTTGACACAGTGGCCTCCGACGCCGCAGATATCTGGCTTGTGGCATTCGTTTACATCTGTAGAACAACACAAACGTCACAGTCAGATCTGACAGCCTGCAGAAGAGAAAAACAAAACAAAACTCAGAGCCGCTTCGGATTATTTTACCTATGCACTTCAGTCGCCCGTGCTGCACCATGTGTTTATAACCCGGGCGACACTGGCACTTGTAGGCTCCCTCTGTGTTGACGCAGCGGCCTCTGCCGTGGCCGCACGGCTCCGCGTCACATTCGTTATCGTCTGGGTTAAGGAGAGAACGCAAAGTCGGTGTGAAACGCAGTCAAGAAGTTAATAAAAGCGGTGCTGAATATTCAAAACAATTAGTGGGAAACCGCAATCTCAGAGCGCATTTTGTCTGGATTGGAGCGTGTGATAAGCAGCGCATCTCTGCCTTTTGCAAAGATTGTGCCCAAAGCTCAGCAGAGGAATTACGGCACCAATAATGAAAATGCAAAGGTTACATGAGGTCTGGACCGACTTGCAGGTACCTGCCTGGCCTCCACAGAGATCTGTCTTTCATTCACAATCTAATTCCTAAAAGATTTAAATAAAACCACAAATAGAAAATAATAAGCAAGTCTCCACAGGAAAACTCATTAACCTGGAATAAAGTTAAAATAGTGAAAGTCATGTCTGCATGTCTCTGCTTGTGCTCAAGTATTAAGTAAGTTTAATGACATTTATTAACAGGTGGTTAAGTTAAACATATTTCTAGCTCTAAATTCCTTGATCCTCAAATAAATAAACACCTAATTATGGGTGATTTTTAGGCAATATAATATGCTAAATTCTACCAGCAGACCACTTACCCGGTACTTAAAATATTTGGTAACACTTTATTTGAAGCGCTGTGCATAAGACTGACATGACACTGCCATAAACATGACATACCATCTGTCATGAACATGAAGATGTCTTTATGAATGTTTATAACTGTTGTCAAGAAGTGTCATTCGGTAAATAATGACACTTTTAATGCAAAGTTGCTCTAAAAGTTGCATTAAAATGCCTTAAATTGACATTATTTACAAAATCATGCAAAGATGGCATTTTTAATGTGTTTTTAATGCAACTTTTAGAGCAACTTTGCATTAATAATGTCATTATTTACTGAATGACACTTCATGACCATTGTCATAAACATTCATACAGACTTCTTCATGTTCATGACAGGTGTTATGTCATGTTTATGACAGTGTCATGTTAGTTTTATGCACACCCCTTAAAATAAAGCATCACCAAATATTTATTTTATAAGGTACGGTGAGTGTTTGTATATTTTTTTTACTATAATAAAACCTGGTCTAAAATCATGATCCTAGAACCAGTTTAATGTCAAAATATGCACTGTTGTTGTTAGTAATAAGATTTGAAAGCAGATTCACTTTATGTCCAAAATGTAATTATTTGGCAACCCAACATTTTCCCTTTTTGTCAGGAGCAGCAAGAGAAAATAGACAACATTTTGCTTGGTTTTTCTCTCCCGGCGTCTCTCACCCTCACAGATGTTCCTCTGCAGGTTGAGACGGTAGCCAGGGAAACAGTGACAGATGTGGCCGTTCGGGCTGTTCTCGCACTTTCCATGACCACAAATGCTTCTGCTCAGGCCGCACTTATCTGTCTCCGCTTCAAGGGCAGAGAAAAGAGACCACTGGTGTTAATTCAATACATCTATGTGCAATGCAAAAACATTGAAACGAGAATTATACTTTGCTTTCATTCTTATCACTCTCAGTTTTTTTAGGAGTTGTACATATTTTTACTCCTCTCACTGTGACTGTCTATGGCAATATGTTGTAGTGACATTAGGAACAGAAAAACTGAAAGGCAAAAAGAAGTGAGATGTCTAAAAAACTATGAACATCACCTGGAAGTCCTGTCTTTTAGAAATAGTACAATAATTCAACACTGATTGTTAGCGAGTGAAAAGCTTATATATAAAAAAGAAAAACAATTTCACTGCTTCACAATGATGCACTAAAAAAACCTCCCAATAATTACATTGATCTTTGTAGTTGTGACAGCACAACAAGTGGAAAAGTTCAAGAGGCATAGCTATATCTTATTGATATTTTTACTTTCACATAATTGAAATTAAGAGACACCACTGAAAATTGCAGTATAAATGAGAGGTAATCACACAAATTAGATCAGATTGGAGTGATCAGATTTGGCATTTGTTTATCTTTTGTGTATGTTTTTATTCTTATGGAACAAAATCAGTGTTAATGAATTTATTTTAAATGTTTAGCAAAAAGGAAAACTGTAGTTGTGGCAGCTTTCATAGCACAACATGTGTGAACGAAGCCTTCAGGCTGGTTCATGCTTCGTGTTTGATGTCACATAACATGCACAGCGACCAGAAGCATCAGCTAACTACAAAAGACATGCAGGAAAATTAGCTTCGTGTTAAACGTCGGTTTTGGAAATGTGAGGTAAAACCCCCCACAAAAGTTATCATTAATGGTATTTTCTCCAAGCAGGAAGTCAACATGTCATCTGTGAGAGACGGAGGCGAAGCTCGCCATGGTTACCGCCTCTCACTCTGGGTGCGTTTGCGGAGTGCTGGATTTCCCAGTTTTCAGGCGCGTGAAACATGAACCAGCTTGTGTTGAGAAGAGAATAAATAAATAAATAAATGAGAAGCGACTCTTGTGCTGGATTGGTGTTAAACTCACGTTTACCTTTAGGGTCTATTTCGAAGGGGTCATTGCCTGGGGGGATTCGGACGATTGGCGGAGGAGTGGGTTTAACAACTGTGGATCCAACAGAGGAGAAATGAACCAGCAACCATGACATGTTGATCTTTGGTCTTTGTAATCCACAGAGGCAACATTTCTTTGCAATTTTCTGTCAGTTAGCAGCAAGAAAGAAACATTCCCCTCATTGTGGCAGCTAGCGGTACATTTAGTAACTCGAGACGTTCAAATGTTACTTGCAGCACGTCTAACTTTCTCTGCAAAAGGGGGGACCAAGCTTACCAGGCACTCGCGGTCGGGTGGTGCTGGCAGACGTCTGCTGCGCCGTGGTCGGCTCCGGGGGCTTCTCCTGATCACAGGAGGGGGGAAATATTTCATGCCAGCAAAAGAAAAAGCTACATCTACAAACAGAAAGGAAATCTTACCGTCACAAGTGGTGCTGAAAGGAAAAGCGGTAGAGCGAGGTTAAAACGATGAACCTCTAATAACAGGATTAAAGGCTTACAAAGCAGAGATGTTGGACATATGAACGGTGCTGGTCAGAACTTTACATACGTTCATCTTGGGTAGGAACATGATGTTGACGCTGGACTTTTCATTACACTTTTGTTCTTCTTTTAGGATGGGATGATGATGCAACACACACGTCAGTAATGTTTCTGGCAGTAGTTTAGCTGGATATTTAACCACACTTCTTTCTAGAAGGTGTAGAGCTTATCTTAAGTTTTCATTTTGTAAAATTTATTGTCCATACAATAAGGCCACAACTTGTCGTATCCATTCTGAGAGCACTTTTCATGTCTGTTTAGGATCACCGTCCTGTTTAAAGATTATACAACAAAAACTTCCTTCTAGGTTGGCAGAGTCTCATTGGATGGATATTTGAAATTTGCTTTCCTGTGAAACACACTGGTGAAACATTGATATAGTTACGCGTTAAAACTGGTCAGTGATTCCAAGAACACATCAGAACAACTGTTTTTTCATTATTGATAAACCAAACTAAAATCAATCTTTTGGAAAGTTTTTTTATCTTCATCTCTCTGAATTTTTGTGGCTTATAATTAGAAATTGGCTTCCACATCAGAAAAAGGAACCAATTTAAATTAGCGTTGCTAATTCTACTTAGAAAAGTGGTTGAATGTCCAGCAGAAGCTAGTTGACGTCTTCAAAAACAAAGTACGTTCATATCTGAACCGACGTGTGTAATTATGAACATCAAACATTTAAACTTGCACATTAAATTTGTGTTTGAAACTAAATTATTCCACCCAAGAAACAGGATGGTTCAAATAAATCCCAAAGAGCAACATCAGCATAAACTCCTTCCCGTGACGGTATGGAAACTTCTGACGAGCTGCAGGAGAACCGATGCAAGTTCAAACACTCACGATGGAAGATGATGGGAGGCAAGGCCACGGTTTCTGTTATGCTTTGGAGATAGTATCCTTTCCCAGCAGGGCAAATCTTATTGAAGGCCACTAAATACAGCATGAGGAAAGACACAAAGTTTAACTGTTATTTGATTGTATGCAATTACATTGATTTGACATATATCTGTAGAAAGAGTCTACTATTTGGGTTTTACACAAAAATAAAGGCAGTAAAACCACATTTAGATATTTCTTTCAATGAGCTGTAAAACAACCGGTAATAAAATTTTAAGTTTAAGTAAAAAAAAACAAAAAAAACTGACTATTTAAAACACAGGAAAAAAAATAATAATCCGACTTCTTCAACAATTTACCAAGCAACAGGAGCCATGAAACGCAGAGGAAATTAAGCTTCGTCTCTGGATGAGCTGAAACTGTTCGGTGAACATTATCGCTACGGCGACTGACTCACCTGTGCCCACCTGAGGACATCTCTCGCATTTGTGGCCCCAGGCTTTGCCCACCGTGCAGCAGCACATCTCCTGGGTGATCTGGTTGACCAGTGGATGCTCACAGCCCCTGGTGTCGGACACCAACAGGAAGCACTGCGCTTGCTCCGGCGGAGACTCTGACACACGACGCACTTCGGTTAAAACAGCAATAAGGGAACAATATTGTTTATTTCAATCTCTCCCCACAAAACTCTGCTTCTTCATTGCTTACAAATATGCTCCGCTCATTCCTTGAAAATAGTTTCTTGAAGTCAGATTTAATGTCTCTTGTAGAAATATTTGTTGTTCCTGTTTGAATCTCGTTTCTCACAGTCAACTTCAATGTTGTTTAAGCGCAAAACCAGAAGTGACACTGAAGCCACATGGTGTTGAAATGTTAACAAGAGAAAGATGAATGCTTCAAAAAACAAACATCATCCCTACAGAAGATGTTAAAGCACAAATGTAAGATTTAAACAGAAGATATTTGCAGAAGAGACATTAAATTAAATCCTGCTATTGTTGTTTTTATGTTTGTGAAGCACTTTGTAATTTTATTGTCTGATAGGCGAAATATGAATAACTTTTGCTTACTCACAAATGCCATTATGCTGAGCAAAATGTCTTATTGTGCAGAGCATATTTGTCAGCAAGCTACACTTTTTGAGCATCAGAGGAGTTTTGAGCAAGAACAACTCAATATCTTTAAGTAAAAATAAGGAATTTGCATTAATACAGAAGATTTATGATTATAAATATATATATTTTTTTATTATTTGAAAGAAAAAAACTTACAGACAGAAATTCAGCCTCAGTAGTTTGAAGAGATATCTTACTACTTACCAACACATCGATTTCTCTCCAAAACAAAGCCAGATTTGCAGGAACACTTGAAGCTGCCCAACGTATTTAGGCAATCTCCGTTCTGACAGACTCCCTGCAGGGTGCACTCGTTGATGTCTTCACAGTCAGGAGGAGGGAGGTGAAAATTTAAAAAAAGGTTATGCCGATTTCTGCAAGAGATCTGGAAAATGACGCGGCTCGTGTTTCGAGTCGTTACCTTGACAGTGAGTGCTGTTAAATCGCTTGTAGCCTTGTGGACA
Organism: Micropoecilia bifurca; assembly: GCA_903067075.1. Lineage (NCBI taxonomy): Eukaryota > Metazoa > Chordata > Actinopteri > Cyprinodontiformes > Poeciliidae > Micropoecilia > Micropoecilia bifurca. The sequence goes on along the minus strand of CAEGAF010125018.1, from coordinate 3,534 downwards.
GGTAGAGCCGTATTCTTCCACAATGGTGTGTTTGACTGATGCGTCTGAGGGGGGAAGAGACAGGAGATCCAAAAATATGTTTCTACATCTTACAAAACTCCTGGGTGTGAAAAAAAAGCTTTTAAGATTTCACACATGAACAAAACATTTAGATGGAAATATTTAAAGATAAACAAGAACTGCTTTCTTTGCCACACATGAAGATACTTGTATAACATTTCACTGGTGCAAATAAATCCAAAACTAACGTCTGTGTTTAAATTAGTAACAAAACTCCTTTGCTTTTGATTCTTTCAGAGGAATGAGGCCTGTGGAGGCCTGCTGGCTTACTGAGGGATGAAATGACTAAATGAATACACTTAATACTCATTCAACTCTGTCCCTGAGTTTAGGAGGCCATATGATACCTTTCATTTGTTCTACAGCTCGTTCTGCATGCAACAGCTCTCCAAAGTTAATAAGCGAGCTGCAAAGAAACTGTTTCTGTGCATAGTCAGGACTGAATTTTAGTGCGATTTCATTTTATATAATAGCCAGCTTTTGATTATTTTTGGCATTCTTTAAAAGAAGATTAAAAAATAAAAAGAAGTTTCCATCAAACCCAGAAGAGTTTGAGCTTCCAGGTGAATAAAAAAGCTGCAGCAGCTTTTGTAGACATTAGTGTCCAAAAATAGCTGCATGCCAACAGCAGCTTTTTCAAACCTAGAAGGCAGCATAATGTAGAGTCTAAAAACAAAAATGGAAAAGTAGTTTTTTGCCTTTTCAGTTCCTTTAGTTCAGGGGTTTCAAACTCCAGTCCTCAAGGGCAACTACCCTGCAACCTTTAGCTGTGCCTCTGCTGCACCACACCTGAAGAGAATAATTAGGTCATTAACAGGACTCTGGAGAACTGAACTACACGAAGAAGGAGGTAATTAAGCCATTTGATTCCAGTGTTTTGTACCTTTGGCACATCTAAAAACTGCAGGACAGCGACTCTTAAGGACTGGAGTTTGACACCTGTGCTTTAATTAAAGAGGTTTCAAAAGTACGTCCCCTACATGTATGATGACAGCGGAGACAAGCTGCCGAAAAACACTGTTAGTACGTGAAGTGTCTTTAAAAATGAGCAGGACTAATTTGCTTTCATCCCTCTTTACTCTGAAAATAGCAATGAAAATCAGTTTTTATGTACATGTGCAAAGAACGGTATGCGGTGGAAAAAATAGTGATGGCAGCATCATGATGAGGGGACGCTCGTCTCAATCAGGAAGAGTGAAGTTGGTCCGGGTCGGTAAAAGGAGAGAAATAAAACTTGAGGAGAAATTCACCTTCTGACAGCCAGAGCTCCAAAAGAATGGTTCAAATCAGACAGTCTTCATGTTAGAATGGCCTAGTCAAAGACCACACATAAAATCAAACTAGAAAAACTTTAGAATTTACATGAAAAACATGTTAAAACAAGAATGTTTTTGAGAGGCTCTGAAAAAGCAGCAGCGACTTTGCAAACAAAAAGGTCTAGTTCCTCTCTCTGAAAAAGGAAATAAACTTCGCATCGCATCTTCTCGGTTTACTTTAGAAAGAAAATGAGTGTGGTTGAGCGGTTTCTATACTGGGTGCTCGTTCTGTTACCACATTCATCCTCTGACATCATGTCACTTATTTTTCAAAACTACGTCTTTGTTATGTGGTAAGCTATCTTTTCCCTTTGTTTTGTTTTTTTTATTTTGTTCCTTTTAAACGTAAGTTTTATTCAAGCCCTGGACTAAAAGAAAAAAACAACAAAAGTGTTTGTTAAGATATCAACTCATATAGTTGCTTTTTCTTCTTACTGTTATTGCTGAACGAGAATCTTTTTTTTCCTATAAGGGAGTAAAATATTTGAGGCAGTTTTATTACAGAACTGTGGGAACACGGTACATCGTGGAAAAAGAGAAAAAAAAAGAGAAACGCTGGAAAAGACGGCCAGGTCATGGCTATTTTTACTGAAAAATAAATGGAGGAGGGGTTCAACAATGCGCACATGAGTCACAAAAGTGACAGCGGTGTGTGCAGGAGTCAAGTCATCTGCAGCGCCGACCAGACTCACGGTGTCAGGTTTTCGTCAAAGCCTGCATTGTCTGAGCCAGAACCGAGAGAGACGGAATAATGGCGGAGTGGAAAACGTGAGCGGCCAAGATTTTCCTGAAATCTAATCCTCAGCAGGGTGATGACAGTGAGCAGGCGCAGAGGAATGAGCTGAAGTAGAGGCCTTTCCCCCCCAAAAATTTATTTGTTTCTGTCTCACTGTCTGAGAGTGATTCCCAAAACTTCCCCCGTTTTCTCATCCCCTTTGTTTTCAACACCATATGCTACGTTTACAGCGGGAACCACATATTTACATACAGTCTAAGAAAAGACTCACTTTTCTTTCACCGTCTGGTTTTGGCAAGTTAGGATTATAAAAAAATATTTCTACTGCTAAATAACTGAACTATAAGAGAGGTGTTCTTTTAGTTTTTATACTTTTAATATCAGAGAAAGACTTAAAAAAATATTAACAAACTCCTATTAGTTTATAAACTGTGGAGTGCAAGAATCAAACAAGGAGAACCAAGATTTAGCTTTACAGTTTGAACCCAGATCAACTGGAGCATTTTAAAGTGTAGCTTTTCTTCTGCTGTGCTTGTTTTTCTTTCTTTTAGTTTCGTTGTTTTGTTTGTATTTCTTTCTGATTCACTTAAAACTGCCTTGTTGCTGAAAATGTGCTCCGTAAATAAAATTACCGTACCTTACCTGAAAGAGCATTTTGATCACATTATTCAAATTCGGAATTTTAAATGCTCAAAAACGACAAAAATCCTTTAAACAGACGGCTTTGAAAGCTGCTGATAAGTTGTTTCACAACATATGAGTTAAATTAAACCCGTGGCTGTATTTCAAGGCAACACTTCAAACAAGGGAGCATCATGTCTCCAAAACAAAGAAGGTTTTGGTGTGAAATGTGTGAATCAAAGCCTAAAACACAAGAAAGATCTTGTGCAGATGTTGGCTGAAGCTGGTAAGATGCGGTCGTTATCCTGAGTGTAGCTGTACTAACATGGTCTGAAGCGCCGCTCAGTGGCAAAGAAGCCAGAAAACGCTTTGCAAATGCACAAATGGATAAGATCTTTAATTAAAGCAAAAATTGAACTGTTGGGCCAGAACAACTTTTGTTACATTTGGAGGGAAAGGAATGAAGCTTGAAGCCTGTGAACACCACAGCAACTGTGAAATAAATAGAGAGATTGAAGGAACAACTCAAGACCAGAACTCAACCAGAAAGCTGCAGGAATGGGGGAAAATGAGTATTAAAAACAGACAGTTGTCTATTTTGGAGGCAGAGCTGCAAATGTGGGCTAGCAAGTTAGCATGCAAACCTAAGTCTGTTGCACCACTTCTGTCAGGAGTCACTTTGTTATGAAAAGCTTAAAATATTTGACTCATCATGTCTCAGTTTTTTGCAAATTGAAGCTCTAGCAATCCCTAAACAAATTCAGTTTCTTATATATATATATATATATATATATCTATATA